>JAJHUR010077125.1:0-11241 GCA_027495735.1 Lutjanus campechanus | reverse complement strand
CACACACACACACACACACACACACACACACACACACGCGTGCACTCCTCCCTTATCATAGCTTAGTGGAAGTAGTTTGTAGAAATAGTTGAAGTATATGAGTATTTGTTCATTAAGTGTGGTGTCAATTGTGAATTGAGATTAAGCTTGTTGAATAAATATTACTATATTTTCTTAAAGCTATGCCTGTCCTGGTCCCTGTTTACAGGGTGGTGCCCCGAGTTATTAATTTTATTCACTTTTTAATAATTTCAATATTTTTATTATTTTAATAATTAATAATTATCTTTAATAATTATTAATTATTGCTAATAACCTTGTGTGCTCCTTCTGGTCCCAACAGGCCTTAATAACTCTGTGAAGCACAGCAAAGTACTGCATCTTGTCAGACACCTGGAGCCGAATGCACCAGCTGGGCGTAAAAAAGAAGGTCTTAACTCTTATGCCGGACTTAACTATGTCCGACGTTGTGACTGGAATTTACATCGAGTGCACCAAGCCTGACTCACCATGGTCGTAGTTGATTGTTGCCAAGCAACACACTTCTACGCTGAGCATTATCATGCATTTACCACGTCTCCCGCAGTATTTTGAAAAGCTCCGTTGGCATAAAACCGAGTGCAATCAGCACCTGCAGGGTGAGGGACAGCGCCGCGTCTCTGACCGACAGACGCTGCAGCTGAGGGGAGAGCACTTTAATTCAAACAGCGATTCTCTGCTAAAAATAAATCTTTATCACTTTCTGAATATATATCGAGCGGATTTGTCCTGTCGTGGATGACACTTTCTCTTCTGAATGCCCTGTCATTAATCATCTTGTAAACAAGGTGCGCTGCTACCCCTCTTTCTCTTTTCTGGCTGTGATTCCATTAAAATTACTGTGGATACAAGTCTGAGTTTCCGACTTACGCCTGCTCCACACTAGGCGTAAAAGTTACACCCGGGCGGAACACACACAGGGCTTAAGTCTAACTGGTGCACTCGTCTTAACCTTAAACTGGTCGTAACTTTCCGTTCTAAGTCGGACGTAACGTTACACCCAGGCATACACCCAGCTGGTGCACTCGAGCCCTGGGCGCCAAGATGATCTTTTTACAAGATTCTTCTTGTTAACATATAACGCCCAAACTGGGACAATGATGTCTTTTTCAAAACCTTGTTTTCCATTCTGCCAGATATATCTTCACATTACCCCATTTTAGGAGGGGATTTCAATTTTCGGCTGGATCCTATATTTGGACTGCTCCTCTACCCGAACTGTATGCCTCCAAAGTTGGCCAAGAAGATCCAGTCCTTCAAACAACATTTTGCCATATTTGTTCCCTAGTGTATTTTCAATCCTTCTGAAAAGGAACACTCTTTTTTTCACACCAGACTCCAGACCAACACCATTCATCGCATTCATCGCCATCTCGGGTGACTTCAATCATGTCACCATGGCAACGACACTTTGTTGTTTTCACACTAGTATGTGTACCACTGCTATATATATTTGTACATATTGCTATATAAAATATGCTGTACATTGTTTTGATATTTTATTTTTATTCCTTAAAGTTTTATCTCTACAAAATATTTCTACCTACTACCTTCTACTAATATTTCTATATGTTATATATATACTTTAACTTATATTCTAGTCTTTCTTGAATGGGTGCAACTGTAACACTAACAATTTCCCCCTGGATCAATAAAGTATTTCTGATTCTGATATGCTTAGTGTAAAATGTGTAATATGACCAAGCTGACTGTTGTTGTCGTTCTTTTTTCCTTTTCTTTTTATAGTTATGTGCGGTATGATTCTTTTATTGGTCTGCTACCATATGACACTGTTACTTTAAGTGTTTTAACACTATTGTCAATTTGTGTGTAAAACACCAATAAACAAAAAAAAGTTAAAATTGGACTCACCTGTCTTTGCTCTGGATTTTGTTCTTCTCTGTCAGCTAAGTGACAGAAACAAAATATCTGGTCAGTTCATTGATCAGTTTAGTATATTTCCACCATGGTGACGTAACTTTAAACACTTGAAACGAAACCAAATGTAACACAGACACAGAAGCTCTCAAAAAGTACCTGTCTGAAGTTTCCTGTTTTTAACAACCAGACCAATGATGACCATTACAAGGAGAACAGTCAGAGCGCCCAGGGTCACAATAATCAGCTCTGTTATTACGTCAGAACCCTCTAGAAGGAAGATCATTAAATTAGACTTCCCTCTTCTCTATTGAGATGTGAGACCTGGCTAAAATTAAAATGGACCAAATTTAGTTTAACTGTTTCACATTCAAATATTTGATCATCTGCACAATGAAAGAAATCTTGATAAGAATCTTACTTGTACTCTTGTTGTCCACGTCATCATGTGGCTCATCGCTGCCTTTAAAAGAAATTGTTTTCCATTTGGTCACATTTGGTCTATATTTATAGGCATTTTTTTTGCCTGCGTTGTGAGAGAACTGCAGTTTAAACATAAGCAAAGAAAGGGCACCAAAAGATAGACAAGACTTTAGAGTGATCTTACCTTCAACTTTTAAATAAATCACACTGAATGTTGGACCTCCACTTGTGTAAAATCCACAGAAATACTGTCCGGAGTCAGATAAATTCACTTGTTTGATTTTCAGAGAGACAGTGGAGGTGTTGGAGCTCATCTCAAACTTTTCATTTTGGATTCCTGTGCAGTAAGTCGCAGAACCACTGTCCATAACAGAGATACAGCTTGGGTTGGTTCTGTCAACCAGTCTGAACCAGAATGTCACAGTCTGATATTTGACCAGTTTGTCACTCAGCAGAGTGACGTCTTGTCCAGGTTTGACTTCCACAGTCTGAGACTCAGAAACTGACACAGAGATCCAGCCTGAAACACACAGCAGAGAAAATAAAAGATTTACTATTAATTCAACAAAAGAAACATGAAGAATAACTTTGAACAGTTTCAGTCCTGGTGATTTAAAGTCACCAAAGTTATAAATGTAGTTGAGATGAATTCAATGTCAGTACTCACTGAAGCTGCAGAGACTTAAAGCTGTTATCAAGGTAAAGTTCTTCATGCTGCGTGTGTCTGTAGCTCTGCAATGTCCGCAACTGAACTGAGCTCCAGTGAGGGTGCGTTCAACGTAAAGAGGTGGGCTGTTCTTTAGCTGCTTATCCTGTTGATCAAACTGGCCACATAAATGCATTCAGGAAAAAAAGTGTTGATGCAGAATGTTAACTCAGTCTCTCTCTCTCTCTCTCTCTCTCTCTCTCTCTCTCTCTCTCTCTCTCTCTGTGTCTTATTTGACAATATTTTTACAACAGAAGTCAATATTTCTGAAAGTAAAATGAGTCTTACTAAAATGAGTTTTACATCATAAAGATAATAATCATTCCTCAGTGTTTAAATTGTTACTTTTCGCCTGTATTTTTAGAAGACAACTGACCCCTTTGAAGTCCCGCCCCCTTTTCACTTTGTGCTGCAAGTTTTTGTGCAAGCTTGGTACGTTAGTCAACTTACCTGTTTCCTGTATCTGGGCTTAAATGCACAACATGTAATTCCTGACATGAGGGGTCTGTATCATATTATGTGTGTGTGTGTGTGTGTGTGTGTGTGTGTGTATATATATATATATATGTACATAAACAATGACAAAGCTTCTAAATGAATTTCTGTGGTTTAAAGTTTAGTTGTTCACATGTGTCACTGTTTGTACTTTCAGGTTTAGGCTTTCTTTTACAGTCTGACCATGTTTGCTTTCAGCTGATAGTAGTGTTGTTGAGTTACTGTTGATGAAAACCACACTTCCTGATTTTGCTGCTTCATAATGAAAGCACAACAAAACAAAGGGGGGGAGGGCTTTTACTGTGAAGAATTTATAGAAAATGAAATGTCCAGCATCAGCCACTTGACTTGAGACAAGCACGTGTCACACCTCCGCAGCACTGAGATGTAAATCTCTGTCATGCTGAGGTGACGAGTCCAGTCAAACCAAGTCAAGTCAAACAGCACAAGTGTATGTAAAGGGGCTCTAGTCTCTCGATTGTTCTTCACACATGATTGACAGAGAGGAATAGAGGAAGTTGAGCTGCCATGTGAGCAGAGGGGGGAGAAGAGCTGCCAGGGGAGACAGGGTGCAGACAGAGAGTGGAGGTGGAGCACAGGAGGAACAGTTGAAACTACAGTGAAAAGCAAGAAATACACTATTAAATAACTTCTGTAGTCTGGCCAACATTGTATTGAAGGACAAAACAGCTGTTTCTCGGGGGGAAAAAGGTTTTTTAAGGCGTAGTGACACTGGAAAGAAGACAGTGGTGTGAGGTTCTTTGAGGTGGCGTGGGGAGGCACGCAGGCGAGGGCCCAACTGTCTGACAGCTGCTGATGTGTGGTTTGTCCATAGACAATAACAAGGGCTGCTGCTTTGTCACATGGCGTCTGGCTGAGGTGTGTTTTAGCCTTATAGCTTTAAATATGTCATGTGCTGGGCTCATCTATGTTAAATAGAAAACCAAATTCTGCAGATGGTTAAAAGGTGTGTTTCTTTTATTAGATCTAACAGGCCTCATGATTTTCCCCTCAGCTGTGTTCAGACCACACTGTGCTGCCTCTTCCTGTTAAACAAGTGATGTGAAACTCACTCACTGCTGACGTCCTTCTAACCCTCATTATAAGACGACCTGGACACTCATCATTGTCCTCACTGGCTCCCTAATCGTATGTTTTTTGCTAATCAGACTTTGACTGAGAGAAATAAAATTCTGACAATTTAAGCTCTGCAGTAGAAAGACACTTGTGAATGAATGAACATTAGATTTTTATTGAAAAAATAAAAGTTTTGACAAAAGTGGTTATTGTTCTCATCACACAAAAGCATCAAAGCATATTGAACTGATCCAGCATCAGTTCCAGTCTCCTCCTGAGTCTATCTGGTGGCAGCATAATCAACATTTGGCTCCGGCTCTCTTCTTTTTGCTTTTGATCGAAATGTCACTGTTGCGTAGTTCAGGTCATCAGAGCCCACATTCTGTGAAAAGAGTGTTTACAGTCTTAATGTGGTGACTGGACATGATTTTATTAATTCCCACAACACAGCCTGATAGATACTGGATTTTTGAGGGAAATATCTATATTGATAATTGGTCAATATTCATTCTTAATAACACAGGATTAACAAACATTCTTGACACGATGTCCTGAAAATTGTTCTTAACAGGGTTGGGACAAAGAAATTTACTGAAGAGGACACAGTTAAAAATAAAATTGTTACTTCTCTCTAATGGACAAACTATAAAAAGGAGAGGCCACACTTTAACTGAAGGAATGTGCATAAGACTGCCATTACACTGTCATAACAATATCATGACTGTTAGGGAATTTTCCAATCTTTCGGCAACATACTAAGGCCTTGGAGCCACTGAGAGACCTACACGAACTTTGACATACTGTCTCTCCAGACAGTAGATGCAGCTGTCTTCTCCTTTTGGATAAACAAGGGAATAACCTGATAGTGTTGCTATGGCGCTGTGGTCTCAGACCTTGTGTATTCATAATTCCTGGGTTTGGATTTAAAGACCAATAGCTAATTCATTGTGCTGGGTCTGACCTTATTTGGGCATAGGTTCATCGTGACCTTGTTTGTGAATGTATAAAAGACTATCCCAGAGGACTGAGGCTCCAGAATTGAAGGGAACATCAGGACAGAGCATGTGCTGATTATTTTTTCATTCTCCTTGGCCAAGTAAAAAAACAGTTTCAGCCCTCTTCTGATGTATGAGCAAAAAGATAAAATCTCCAACAATGACAACTGTAATGAACATAACGGGGTCTTTATGACTGCTCATGAGTGTTGTCATTAAGTGTCATTTGGCCCATGATGTCATTTCTATCTCAGAGTTTGATGTCTTTGTCATGACTTGACATTATAGCTTCATGTGTTGACATTATGTTAAAATGGACATAAACCCTGACCTCCTGGATGACAGGCCTGTGTTTGTTTGAACCATCGAACCACCACACCTCCTCCATACACAGACTGTTCTTGCTCTTCATACTATACTGCTGTCACAGGACATTGGACATTAGTGTATGCACTGCAGGTGATTTAAAATTTGTATCAGCTAAAATATTGTCCAATACAATAAAGCTGTCTGTTGTCTTGCTCTATAAAAATTAATAAAAATAAAAGTTAAAATTGGACTCACCTGTCTTTGCTCTGGATTCTGTTCTTCTCTATCAGCTAAGTGACAGAAACGAAATATCTGGTCAGTTCACTGATCAGTTTAGTATTTTTCCACCATAGTGACACAACTTTTAACACTTGACACAAAACTAAATGTAAGACAGACACAGAAACTTTGAAAAAGTACCTGTCTGAAGTTTCCTGTTTTTAACAACCAGACCAATGATGACCATTACAAGGAGAACAGTCAGAGCGCCCAGGATCACACTCATCACCTTTGCTATTCCTTCAGACTCTTCTACAAGAAAGATCGTTAAATTAGACTTCCCTTTTAAGACTTGAGACCTGGCTAAAATTAAAATGGACCAAACTGAATTTGGTTTAACTGTTTCACACCTTCTGCACAATGAAAGAAATCTTTAGGAGAATCTTACTTGTACTTTTGCAGTCCACATCATCATGTGTCTCTTCGCTGCCTTTTAAATAAATTAAGATAAAATTAGTCTTCATTTTGTTCTGACAGATTTGCATTATAGTGTAGTGTTGGGTTGTTCACAGACAGTTCAGTCAGAGCGCCCAGGATCACACTCGTCAGCTTTGTTATCCTGTCAGAACCCTCTAGAAAGAAGATCATTAAATTAGACTCTATTTTCTCTTTAGAGACTTGAGATCTGGCTAAAATTAAAATGGACAAAACTGAATTTAGTTTAACTGTTTCACATTCAAATATTTGATCATCTGCACAATGAAAGAAATCTTGATGAGAATCTTACTTGTACTCTTGTTGTCCACGTCATCATGTGGCTCATCGCTGCCTTTTAAAGAAATGAAGATAAAATTAGTTCTGATTTTATTTCGACAGATTTGCATCACAATCACATTTGGTCTACGTTTATAGTCAGTTTGTTGTCTGTGTTGTTCTCAGAGAAATATGAAAATTCAATGTATACATAAATGCAGAATAGGTACTAAAAGATAGACAAGACTTCAGAATGATCTTACCTTCAACTTTTAAATGAATCACACTGAATGTTGGACCTCCACCTACGTTAAATCCACAGAAATACTGTCCAGAGTCAGATGAATTCACTTGTTTGATTTTGAGAAAGACAGTGGAGGTGCTGGAGCTCATCTCAAACGTTTCATTTTTGAATCCTGTGCAGTAAGTCACAGAACCATCACGGCTCTTAACAGAGATACAGCTTGGGTTGGTTCTGTTGATCAGTCTGAACCAGAATATCGTAGACTCAGAGTTGACCATGTTACACTGCAGAGTGACGTCTTGTCCAGGTTTGACTTCCACAGTCTCAGACTCAGAAACTGACACAGAGATCCAGCCTGAAACACACAGCAGAGAAAATAAAAGATTTACTATTAATTGAACCAAAGCAACATGAACAGTAACTTTTAAATAAGTGAACAGTTTCAGTTCTGGTGGTTTAAAATCACCAAAGTTATAAATGTAGTTGAGATGAATTCAATGTCAGTACTCACTGAAGCTGCAGAGACTTAAAGCTGTTATCAAGGTAAAGTTCTTCATGCTGCGTGTGTCTGTAGCTCTGCAATGTCCGCAACTGAACTGAGCTCCAGAGAGGGTGCGTTCAACGTAAAGAGGTGGGCTGTTCCTCATTTGCTTATCTTGTTGATCAAACTGCCCACACAAATGGTTTGAGGAAAAAAAGTGTTGATGCAGCATGTTAACTCAGTCTCTCTCTCTCTCTCTCTCTCTCTCTCTCTCTCTCTCTCTCTTATTTGACAGTACTTTTACAGCAGAAGTCGATATTCATGAGGGTAACATTAGCCTGACAGTTTTGTATCATACTAATAACCATCTGACAGTGATGAAACTGTTACTTTATAGTCTGTGTTTTTAGAAGACAACTGACTCCTCCTAAGTCCCGCCCCTTTCAATTCTGTGCTCCAATGATGGTTGAGCAAGCTTGGTGCTTCAGACAACCTGCCCCCTTCCTGGTTTTTTTTTTGTGATTAAATGCACAACATGTAAGGTTATGCTTCAGATAAGAGATCAATCTGAATAAAGCACCGCCCGCTGACCAATCAAATCACTTCATTAAACAGCACTGGGCGTGACCAAGATCCTGTGGAGCTCGGTGTGCAATGCACAGAGGAGGGAAAAGTGCTTTTCTTTGTGCTTATATACACTGATTTCATTCCACAACAATGACTGACCGAAGACTTAAAGCCTTGAACTTCTTGTACCTAAAAAAGACATCAAAGTCAACCTTCTGACCACTCTGAAGAGGAGAGGGTCGCACTGTCTGCAGATCAGATGACAGACAGATGATCAGTGAATGTATTAAATTATAAATTTCTCCCCCAATTCAGTTTGACAGCACCAAGGGCAGTTGAAAGAATGAGACAAAAAGTCTCACACACCATAAAGAATACATCTTAGCATATAGAATAAATGTATTATTATTATCATTATAATCAAAGTGATTTTTTTCTTCTCTTGCTGTCTGTCCCTCCTGCATGTGGCATGGGATCATGGGAGTTGTTTTCTTCACTTTTAAACAACCACCATAGCTGATGAAAATCTATCCAACATGGCACAGGCAGATATGTTCATGGATGAGATAAAACACGTCACTTGAGCTGACGTCTGTCCCCAGTCTCTGACATATCTGATATATATCCCAGTTTTCCTGGAAGTTAAAGCAATGAGTAGCTAGTTAGCAAAGGCTAGAAGAAAACACACTGTTATCTTGATGGAAATGTTTCACCTTATAGCTTTAAATATGTCATGTGCTGGGCTCATCTATGTTGAAAAGAAAAACTAATTCTACAGATGGTTAAAAGACGTGTTTCTTTTATTAGAAAGCTTTGATCTAACAGGCCTCATGATTTTCACCTCAGCTATGTTTAGACCACACTGTGCTGCCTCTTCCTGTTAAACGAGTGATGTGAAACTCACTCACGTCAGCTGATCATTTTTTAATGGGAAGGTTCAGTGCTTCTATTTCTATGCAATTTGAAGACAATGAACTGCAATATTTCAGGAACAAACCAATATTAGCTGATACATACAGTTCCAGTCACCATCAAACAATGTAGAAAAGCAAATTTTAAAATTGGACTCACCTCACTTTGCTGTGGTTTTTCTCCTTCTACTGTATCAGCTAAGTGACAGAAACAAAATACCTGGTCAGTCATTAATCAGTTTAGTATGTTTTCACCATAGTGACACAACTTTTAACACTTGACACAAAACCAAATGTAAGACCGACGCAGAAACTTTGAAAACGTACCTGCCTGAAGTTTCCTGTTTTTAACAATCAGACCAATGATGACCATTACAAGGAGAACAGTCAGAGCGCCTAGGATCACACTTGTCAGCTTTGTTATTCCATCAGACTATTCTACAAGAGAGATCATTAAATTAGACTCTATTTTCTCTTTAGAGACTTTTAAAGAAATGAAGATAAAATCAGTCTTGATTTTGTTTTGACAGTTTTGCATCATAATGACATTTTGTCAGTGCCCTTTCTCAGTCCTTGAGCCTCTGCATAGACACCTCACCTCCCCAGATGCTCAGCAGATGGACAGCAGTAATGTTCTTGAGGCTGGTGAGTTTTCCCATCCTGGGCTGCGTACATCCCAAGCCAGTTTGTGATGTTTGCAGTTAGGATGCTTTCTGATTCTCCTCTGTAAAAGTTAACAACAACTCGGACTGGGAATTTTTCCTTCATTAGTTTCTTTAAGAAAAACAGTAGTTTCAGAGCCGACTTCATCGGGGTGGAGACGTGTGATGTCTATGATACGTTTTGTGTGGAATTTAAACAAAAAACTGTTGGAGTTTCACAGGAAAACAGCATTGCAGAATCTCCCAAACAATTAAAGTGAATGGTGACCAGTTTTCAAACGTAAAAAAAAAAAAAAACACACACACAAAAAAAACCCTCTAAAACACAAACAAACATAAAATGCCTCCATACTGCTCGTCTGGTGTAATCCAAGCCTTCTAAAGCCCCAACATGCCAAGTTGATTAAAAACATGTTATTTACACCATGTTTTAACCTGAATCTTCACTGTAGATCCTTAGCCTGGAGCCACGTTCATGTGTGTGTTGTGACAGTGTGCAAACAGCATATCAGGACTTGGATTATGCCAGACAAGCAGTGTGCGGGCATTTTATGTTGTTTTGTTGTTGTTGTTGTTGTTGTTAATTTTTACGCTTGAAAACAGGTCACCATTCACTTCCATTGTTTGGGAGATTGCAACACTGTTCTCCTGTGAAACTCCAGCAGTGTTTTGCAGACTGACAAAATAAACCTGACCCTCAGTTGGCATGGGGGTGAGTACATAATGACTGAATTCTCATTTTTGGGTGAATTATCCCTTTAATGGACATGGGCTGAGTTCCAACCATAATTGTGAAAAATAATGTCACTATTTTTTTCTATCGTTCAGAAGTTACTACTATATTATTATCACTGATATATATCTGACAGAGCTGTTTGTCACCACAGAGCAAAGTGATCCAATGGACATGTGAGTGTCACACATGCTTATATTCATAAATACAACAACTAAACTAAATTTTGAATTCAGGCATGTAGCACATTGACATCAGTTAAAATATCCAGTCTCCACATTGATGTTTGACAAAAACAGTTTTCACTGCTTCATTTCAGACTTTATCCTCACAGAGCTTTGATCTAACAGGCTTCATTAAAACTAGCAAGACACAGAGTGAGAAAGAGATATAAGAGTAATTAAAGCTGCAAGCAGCGTTGAACAGGCCCTCGCGACCCCTGCGCAACTCGGGTTGCTTGCGGCCTCGTGGCCTGATTCGTACCAGTCAAAGAAGCTCTGAATTTTTACGGCCTTCAGACATCATAGGAGGAATGTGATGTCACTTCCTGTCTCCACTAGGTGGCACAATGAGTCTGACTCCTGAGTGTCATGTAGATGTGTTCAGGTCGGGACCTCTATTATACATGTGACGTTTGGAGCAGATTTGACCATTCAGTCCTATGTTTCGTGTTTCATGGCGAGACATCAAAAGTTGACGCCACGCCACACCCACACCACTCAATGCTGACTAATTCAATGAATAACTTT
>JAJHUR010077124.1:0-12986 GCA_027495735.1 Lutjanus campechanus | reverse complement strand
GAATAGCATTTTGGCTTGAAATGCCCATCCCTAGTATCGACAAGACCTTGATCATTTTTGCTGACCTCAATAACATAATTATTGCGTCAGGTCTATGTTATGTTCCATGTCACAGCTGTCAGTCAAACAGAATATGTAGAGCTGAGTCATTTGTAAAATCTCCTCTCTGTTCTCCTGCAGTGTTGAAGGACTTCATGCTATTGTAGTGACAGACAGGGACGGTGTCCCTGTTATCAAAGGTAAGAAAACATTTCTGAATCATTCTATACTCATTTGTATATTGGGCAAAATAATGCGTATACTGCCTTTCCTCTGTCACATCATGACTGTATGATCCATGATACTGTGGTCTGGTATCAATTGTTCCCACCTTGGATTTACAATTTGTAGGCCTATTTCACATTACTTTTCTTTTCTTTCTTTTTCTTATTTGACAGACCAACTGGTCTGTTGGTCATTGAATCTGTTATGCATATTTTGTAAGACAATATTTGAGTTGAATAGTGTGGTCAGAAAGAGGGCAGAGCAGCCACTCACTGCCTGGAGAGTTATTGCTAACGTTGCCTCTGTGTCCCTGCAGTCGCGAATGACAACGCCCCGGTCCACGCGCTGAGACCCGGCTTCTTGTCCACGTTCGCTCTGGCCACAGATCAGGGCAGCAAGCTGGGCCTCTCCAAGAACAAGAGCATCATCTGTTACTACAACACCTACCAGGTCAGACCCCGGCTGTACAACAATCACTCCATGGATCGTTAGTGAGGAAAGATTTCTTTAATAAATTCTGTGAGTTCTGGCCCTTCAGGTCAGTCTCAACCAGTGTACAGGGTGTGTTCTGCCTGATTGTACATTTATTTAGAACTCAAAATACTAAACAGCTTGTTCATGAGGAAGTTCCACTCAGCGTTTAGATGTTTGTGTGGTTTCATAGATAAACAATTCAGTGTCAGTTTCAGTAGGTCTACACTCTAATGTGAATAGCAAAAGTTAATAATAAATTAGGCAATCACTTATCAGTGCAGCACATGAACTGTGAATGTCATCCTGTTTTCAGCCTAACGTGTCTGTTGTGTGTCTGTGCTGAACAGATTGTGCAGTTCAATCGGTTACCACTGGTCATCAGTTTTATTGCCAGCAGCAACGCCAACACAGGTAAGAATCTCTGTTCAGTGTTCACCTCAGTCCACTGTAACAACATTGGTTTTTGATAGGGATGCACAATCTGGATTTTTTTAAAGCCAATACCGGTAACCAATAACAACCTGCTTCTCATGGCAGATACAGACAAGATAACCATGATTTCACATCTTTGTATTTCAAAAATAAGTTAATATAACCTGTAGTTTATACACACCTGAGGGTACAAAAGGCTCAGATGGATGATTTAATATTCCATAGCTCTGACATCACCATGACAACAAAAACAAAGAAGTTAGTAGTAAAGTTCATCAAAAAACAAAAAGTATACTTCAGCTTTCATAGAGCCTTTGCCTAAGAATTCAAATGAAATGTTTTGACATGAAGACAATAGAGTGGAAGCGCTGCTGGGTCTTTTTGTTGATCACAATACAGCTGCTCTTTGGATACTTCAGGTATTTTATTTCAGGCACTTATTCTTGTTCAAAAACACACCGAGGCTCACTGTAAAGTTTGTATAAAGTTAAAATGCCTTTATTTTACATGGCAAAAAGAGTTCAAAAATGACCAACACATATCAACCAACACAGGTCTTCATCAGGGTCAGACAGGAGTAACTTGTTTTGACATATTTAGTCAAATCAGATATTAGTATAGCTGATATTTATCGGCCAATAAACACAGATACCAATATAGTCGGACAGGTCAATATTGGCCAATACTTTTTCGGGTCCCATGATTATTGTGCATGCCTAGTTTTTGCACTTCTCTCAAAGCCACTTATGACAGATAATAAAGCACAGATATCATTATGAATGAACTAATTGCTGGCTCCAATTTGGATCCAGAACCAAGTCGTTAAAAAAAATACACCACATTGTAAGGCTCTGCTGCCAACAAATGACACAGAATGGTGAAAAATGTTGATCAGAGCTTCTTAAAGGCCAAGAAGACATCTTGAAATATCTTATTTTGGTCACAACCCAAACATAGTCAGTTAACTGTCAGAGAGGAGTAAAGAAAGCTGAAAATACTCACATTAGAGAAGCTGAAATCAGAGAACACAAAAAAATGACTCAAAGCTATTAATCACTTACTGGAATATTTGGCAATCTATTAAATAGTTGATACCCAATCTATTAATTGACTATTAATCATTGCCGTTCTGTTGTCATAACTACAAATAGTGAGTTAGAAATAATCTTCCCACAGGTACTCAAGTGGCTGTTGTGCAGATTTGAACTAAATCATGTGATTTTGTTCAGTGCAGGTTTCTTTTGCAGTTATTCTGCAGTTATTGTCATCATTGATTAACCTGCTGATTATTTTCTCGATTAATCAATTAGTTGTTTGGTCCATAAAATGTCAGAGAATGGTGATAAATGTTGATTATTGTTTTCAAAAGCTCATCATGACGTCCTCAAGTGTCTTACTTTGTCCACAACCCAGAAATATTCAGTTCAGGGCTGCAACCAACTATTATTTTAATCATAGATTAATCTGTCGATTATTTTCTTGATAAATGGATTAGTGGTTTGGTCCGTAAAATGTCAGAAAATGGTGAAAAGTGCTGATCACTGTCTTCTAAATCCCAAGGTGATGTCCTCAAATGTCTTGTTATGTCCAAAAACACAAAGATATTTAGTTTACTGTCATAAAAGGACTAAAGAAACCACAAAATATTCACATTAGAGGACCAGACAGAGAATTTGGATATTTTTAATTAAAAATAACTAAAATAATAATCAATAAAAATGATTAATCGATTATCAAAATACTTGGCAATTAATTTAATAATCAATTCACTGATTAATTGTTGCAGCTCAAATTCAGTTTACTGTCAGAGAGGAGTAAAAATATACACATTTATGAAGCTAATATCAGAGAATTTGGATGTTTTTTAAAAGTAATAAATGACTCAAAATGATTAATCAGTTATGAAAATGGTAGACAATTAATATGATAGTCGATTGATAATGGATTCATCGTTTCACCTCGTCTTCATATGTATATGTTCATATCTTATATTTATCTTGGTTTCAGTGAATCATATTGTAGTTACTTTTGAGTTTATATTTTCCCTCATATTTCTGTCTAATATGACAGCAGCTGTCAGCCTGTGTGTCTTATTCAGAGGACAAAAGTGTAAAAAAAAGAGAACAAACACTATAATGATTTTCAGCTGCTCCACAGTAGAGCTAAACACTAGTTCAGCACAGGAAAGGTCGTGGAGTCAGAGGGAATAAAAATTTGCTTTTTAGGTTCCCCTGCTTGCTGTAGTTGGGAATCTTGTGTGTAGAGTTGTTGTGTTGTGCTGGTGGTGTCATCAGAAAAGTCAGGGGGTCACCACAGACATCACACCTCATCCTGTGCAGAATCTTATTCTCCACATTTGCTTCTCTTGGGGTGAAGTAAGGACGGTCCTCTTTGTGTGTCCTCAGGTCTCATCATGAGTCTGGAGAAGGAGCTGGCTCCTCTAATAGAGGAGCTGAGGCAGGTGGTGGAGGTGACATAAGTTCTAACTGGACAACCCTGAGCAGGATCCGCAGCAGAATCAGCCGTCTGGATCACACCCTGCTCACTGAATCTCTCTGTCTCTAATGGTGCATTCGTGTCCTGGGGGGAAAACCTGGCTGGAGGTTTTGACACTTCCACGTAGTGATGACTTGGAAGTGTTCACGTCTCCTGACCTGTTTATATGATGATTCAATTTTCCTGTCCATGTTTTGTTCTGTTGACTTTGCTTTCTCCCATTTTCTGTAGATTTTAGGTGCTCCTCATCAGCATTTTCACAGCTAGGACAGAGTTTATATGTCCAATCAAATGTCATGAAGTCTGAATAAATGTTTAATTTTTAGCACCTAAAGTGGCTCCCCTGTTTATTTCAGTGTTAAAGTTTTAATGTGAAAATACAGATGGGTGACACATTAAAGGACATCATCCCCCAGAAGTCAAAGAGTACCCTAGAACCTCACCAGTAACCACTGAAACCTACTAAAGAACCATCTAAGGTACCTCTAGAACTTCCTGACAGCCATCAGACTTAAGACAGTACTATAGAACCTGCTCAGTGATAAATAAAACCTCTTTAATGACCCTTTAAACTTCCTAAAGGACCTCTAGAGAACCTTCTCAATGGCCATCAAAACTCTGAAAATACTAAAGAACCTCCTCAGGAACCACTAAAACCTACTAAACAAACCATGGAATCACCCACCATAGTACCTCTAGAACCTTCTTGACAGCCATCAAACCTCAGAAAGTACTATAAAACCAACTCAGTAACCACTAAAACCTACAAAATGATCTCTGAAACATCCTAAAGGACCCCAAGAACCTTCTCAATGGCCATCAAAACTCTGAAAATATTATAGAACCTCCTCAGTAAGCACTAAAACCTACTTAATGACTCCTAAAACTTCCTGAAGGACCTCTAGAGCCTTTGCAACGGCAATCAAATCTCAGAAAGTAAAAGGACATCAAGAACCTTAGGAATGCCCGTCAAAACTTTGACAATACCACAAACTTCCTCAGTAACCACTGAAACCCACTGAATAATCCCTGGAATCTCCTAACCTCCAGAACCTCCTCAATGATCACAAGAACCTTAAATGATTGATCTCATCAGATACAAACAGGATCCCAAGAACCTTTTAAAGGACCTCTAACCCCCTTAATGACCACTCGTATGTGAGTGAAACAAATCTAGGTAGATAGTTCTTTGCTGGATGCTTTGAATCCATTTTCCATGTGATGCCTTTCATGCTTGCAGCCAGAAGAGATATTCATACTGTGCTACAAATTAAAACCCACACAGAGTTTCAGGCATCCGGCTCCTGGATTTAATGTTATGTATAAAATTATCACACTATGCAGTTTAAATATGGAAATATATTAGGGCTGAAACTAATTATTATTTTCATAGACTAGGTCTATAAAATGTCCGATAATGGTGAAAAATGTCAAGATGACATCCTCATCTGTCTTGTTTTGTCTCAAAGATATTCAGTCTTTTGCCATAAACGGAGTAAAGAAACCAAAAAATATTCACATTTAAGGAGCTGAAATTTTGTCGATTAATAAATGATCAAAATAACTGTTGCAAATAATTGTTGCAGCTCAGAAATATATTAATATTACCAGTGCTTGGCAGTGCTCCTCCTGCTTTATTGTCTGTCATATTGTTCAGTATTAAAAAAGGAGCCATTTTCTCTTTTTTTTTTTTTGGCATTTATTTGATAGTAAGTGTAGAGATATTGTGGAAGCCCTTTTCTAGAGCTTTGATGGTAAAAAAGGAAGTCCTACAAGTCATTATAAAGACAAACTTTATTGAAATAATGACTAAGTATAACAAAATAATGAGTAAATATTGCAAAAAAAGTTAATATATATCTCATTACATTACATTATCAGTATTGATATTTAATGATATTTAATGATCTATTGATATTGTTTACAACACTGTATGTCTAATAACACCAAACAGATCAAATAGATTTTTTTTATATATATATTTTGTCAACTAAAATTTGCATCAAAGCCTACATCAGGAGTCTGCAACCTTTATGAACAAAAGAGCCAGTTTTGGCCAAAAAAAAGAAAGAAAAAATCTGTTTGGAGCTGCAACTATTAAATTCTCTCTTTTCCCTTAAGACTTCATTTTTATTTGGCATCCATAGCGATCTTATAGAGACTTGAGAAGAGGAGCCACTGCTAAAATTTAGAGGAAACAGCCCTGAGCCATAGACACAGGCTATAATACATATATACATATATTTGGTGTATAGGTTACATATGTTTACAGTTGGCAAAACTCTTATGCCTTGAAATAAATGTTTTTTTATAGAAATATTAAAATTTTGACCATCATTCAAAATCAATGAATCACTTTATTTTTGGGGGGGTTTCTAATACTCAAAACTTTAAGTTTATGTCAAGAAGAAAAGTAAATTATCTCAATAAAAGATTAGTAGCTGGTAAAACTTTGAGTTTGAGTTCTATTGCAGAATGTTGCCTTGAAATTTTGAGTCGTCTCAACTTTTTCATAGACCTATAATAGTGATAAATGTAAATGAAAATGTTAAAGAAATAACCATTATTCATTTCCATATCATTTTTTTGCCAAAGTCACAGGGAGCCACTGGAGAAGGTTGCAACCCCCCAGCCTACATCTATGGCTCAGCATCTTTTCCTCTAAATTTTGCAGTGGTTAGTCTTGAGCCTCTGTAGGCTAGTTATGCCATCCAAATCCAAAAAAAAAAAAAAATGTCTCAGGGGAAAAAAGATAATTTAATAATTGTGACTCAAGACTGTTTTTTGCCCTTTTTTGGCCAAAAATGGCTCTTTTGATAGTGAAGCTTGCTGACCCCTGTATTAGTCCAACAGACTTGGGCCTGAGAGCCACAGACAGGGTAGTGGGGTCAGAGAACATTACGAGACTAATAGTAGTGATACACATTAAAATAGTTGTTAAAGCATATGTTTCTGTTAAACACGCTAGGAACAAAAATCATCTTGAAAAGAAAAGCAAGTAAGGGCCCTTTCAGACACAATGCAATGTGAGCTGCACCCACTGCTAGACTCAACACAAGCTTGCGCCACTTTTCTCTCCACTGAGCCAAGCTGCCATGGTGCAACTCGAGCCACTGAAATAGATGGGGATCAGAGCGCCGTGGCGTTGTGTCTGAAAGACCCTGGAGACTGCAAACATGACACATATGATAAATGAAGCGTCTTTGTACTAAATAAATATGTCAAAAAGCAAAGTGGAGTCACATCCAGTCAGTGCACTCAGGGGCGTGTGTCCCAGTGTTTTTCATGCTCATCTTCAGTGTCTAAGAGCGCTGTTCTTCATCGTTCATCCAGCTGATGTGACGTCTCCTGTGAAGGTGGGGCTTCTGTTCATCTCCAGTGTTTCTCCAGTGACAGCAGTCATCGGCCTTTTCTTATCTGTGACTGGAAACAAAGAGAGAACGTTACTGCCAGCTCCAAAAACCCTGAAATCAACTGATCCTTTAAATACTGCAATATTGTTTTCAACCAAGTCAACAATAAATTCATCAGTCATCTTCCTGTAGAAGTTTAGGTTGGATAAATGTCTCACTGAGCTTTTCCTCAACAACAAAAAAAAAAGGTTTGTTTGCAGTATTAGTACATTCATAAACCTTCCCGCATGAATATTTAATCTAAACCTCCAGCCAGGCTTAGTGAAAAACCATTTTAAAGGGCTTTTCACCCTTCACTTAGCCCAGGGCTAAAAGCATTCTTAGACCCTTCTTAACCCTAAACTAAAGCAGCTTTCACTGACACATTCCAAAGTCGGCTGTCCGTTTAGCCTAGGACTTGTTGGCGGCTTTTCACACTTCGTACTCTTAGCCCATGGTTATCCTAAACCCCAGGAAAAGAGTTAACCCTGAGCTTAGTTGGCCCCTTTTTAGACACATTATATTAACCCAAGGTTAAGCTAAACCTTGGGCTATATGATTCACTGTACTTCTACTAGCCTTGAGTACATGTATGTTGGTGCAGAAACTGATGTGGACATTTTAGAATGTTCTGCGACTGCTTATTTCTTTCAGCCCCATTTCACACTAGCACTTTTTTAGCCCTGAGTGTAGTCCACTTTCAGGGGATGACCCCACAAACTCAGGGCTAACCCTGCTCTGGAGCAAGGCCAGCAAGTCCTAGGCTTAAAGTTGGTGTTAGCTCACTGCGGAATGGGGCAGGCCATAGCTCCAGACTAAGAGAGCCCTTGCCCTGGGGCTAAGTGTAGTATGAAAAGCAGGGGTTATCCCCTGTAAACTGACTAAAGATGGGGCTAAGGTGCCAGTGTGAAACAGGCCTAAATGCTGTAAAAGAGAAGTCATACATCATTCTAGATAGTAAACATTGGCCAAGGGCTTGTCACACTGCAATAACCCCCAGGCTAAGAGTGCTCTTGGCACATTCTTGCCCCAGTCTGTCTGGTCTAACCATGACTTTAGCCTTGGGCTTACTGGCTCTGGAGCAGGGTTAGCCCAGAGTTAGTGGTGTTATCCCCAGAAAATCGACTAAACTCAGGGCTTAAAGGTGCCTATGTGAAATGGGCTAAATGATCACAAACTGAACTGAAAAGATCCAAAGCTGACAAGTCTTTTCAGTCACTGTACCAACAGACATTTAAACCTGCAGGGCTCGTAAGTGCTGCGTGAATCATATAGCCCTGGGGTTAGCTTAACCCTAGCTTCTAAATGTGTGCTTGTGAAAAGGGGCTAAATTATCCCAGGGTTAACTCTTAGCCCAGGTTTAAGGATTGCCCTGCCTATCAAATGTTCCAACATTAAACCCAGAGCTGATAGAAGTGCAATATGAAACATATAGCCCTGGGATAAGATCAATCAACCCTGTGTGTGGAAAAAGTGAAAAGTTATCCCAGGATCAGCTCTAAGGATAGCATGGGGCTAAAAAATATGCAGTGAGAGAAGCCCTAAAGAGTGCAAGGCTGTGGCTATTTCTTGGAAGGATAGAGCCAGAACTGAAAAACAAAACAACCAGTAGGGAAATTTGCTTGCCCATTTTTTCCCCCCGGAACTAGGTCTTAAATGTATTAAATGAATGAGCAGCTGATGACGGAACAATTTTTTTCCCTAAAACTCGATGAATTTGACAACTGATGACTAATTTATAAGCAAATGATTCAGCACAAGTTTAGTTAAAATGTGATGGCAAGTCTTCCAATTCTTTTACAGTGCACAAACCTTTTCCTCAGATTAACAGATTAACTTTAATCTCAAACTAGTTGTATAAGAGTCTGTAATACAGTCCAGCAGTGTGTTGTTTAACTGGCAGAGGATCAGTGGTTGAAGAAACAGGGCACTTTTCAGTAATAAGGAAGTGGGGTTATATTACACAAGAACAAATCCTGCCTGAGACAAAGATACAGAGTTTACAACTTGCTTTTCAACAATCCCCATCGATGTCAGGACTGTGCTATGTGCCAGAGATATGCAGCACAGTATCAATGTTTCTTAAGTGTTTTTCCATTTGCTACACCGTGATATGAAGTGGAGAGGGGAGGCACTCCAGCTGTTTGACTTACTGGCAGAAATACCCCACTTCCTGCCAGCGAGCAAACAAACTCACCATTTTCCACCTCAGGATCTTGATCCACTCGTCTGCCTCCACACCCGTCTTTGCACAGAGATAAAACGTCCTCTCAGGAAACACCAGGCTGTGGACACACAGATATGGACAGTCACTCCATTAGGAAGTTGGGAGTTGTCAATTACAGCACGCTATCTAGTCGCAAAACATTTGCTTTGTCATCTGCCTTTCAAAAATTAGGAAAAGGACGGTCTTTCTGGTTGAGAACATCGACTCATAGTTGCTAGCCCACAGGATGACAGCAAACATTCCAATACAACTGCACTGCAAAACAACTTTTGTGACAAAATGTGTTACAGTGGTGGCTCCATGACGTGACTGCCAGATGTGACCTTATAAAAGAGTGAATCACTGAGTCAGAGGGTGGTCATACAACTTCATCTCTTGTTTTAGACATCTTTAATTATTAGTCATTTCTAAGAGGCAAACGGCAAAAGTACACACATTCTCTACTCAAGCAAAAATACAGATACTCGTGTAAAAAGACTGGAAAAAGTAGAAGTCCTGATTCAACTAATTTACTCAAGTAAAAGTAAAAAATTGTCCTTTGGAAGAAATTTCTACTGACTGTTTCTGAGCAAATCTAACCAAACCTCACCTTCTATCCAGTCGAGCCTCCCTCTCTCCATCTTGTTATGTCTTTTTGTCTTGTTACATCTATTTTGTCTTATGTCTTTTACGTAGTTTTTAGTGTTGTTCAGTCTTTTTCATCTTGTTTTTCGTCTTTTACATGATTTTTCATCTTGTTACCTCTGTTGGTAAAGGACAAACAAAGTCAAGGAATGTCAAGAGACTTGTTAATGACCAAATTACATACCGAGTTATGCTCATGGACGAGGTAACGTATTAAGCTTTTTTTCCACATCATGTTTAGTCACGGTTGCCAACTTTTGCCAACTTTCTTCCTCTCTCTAACGTATCCAATGTATCCCGGAAGTTAAAGCAACTAGCGGCTAGGAGGAAAGGCACCATTACCTTGAATAAATTACGGATTTCTCTGACCATTGTTGGAGATACTCAGGATAATATAAGTACACAACTCTGTAAAAATACAATACAACATATGTGCTTTTATTCATTTTAATGCAGAAATGTTTTTTGAGATTTGAAAGATTTTTGCATGACACTTACATGAAATTATAGACCATAAATAAAGAGCTGCTCTACCCATCTATGTATTCGGTTTGTCATGCCCTACATTTTAATTGACGTTGCATGTGTTTTTCAGATGCCTCAGTGTAAGTGTATGTATTTTTGTTTGCCTGGGTTAATTAGAGCTCAAATTAGTGCCGAATGTTCTCAGAACAGAGTAAGTGTCTGTTTATGAGTCGTAAGAAATCATTAATAAACTTTTAGAGGGAGCAGGTGTTTTTAACTGTTAAATTGAGCAAAATGTTAATGGAGTTTGGCAGGTAGTGAGACGGGCAATCCCTGAACTCCAAATCCAGGGTGTGTATTTTCAGCAGTGGGTTTTGTTTTCATGATAACAGGTTTAACTTCACATTGACAGACAACTGATGGTTGTAAACAGCTGATAACTTACAGTGGAGGACTCATTGTTGCTTGTTATTGTGAAATGACAATGTTGCTTCTGTTCCTGGAGCCTGCCTGAGCTTGCTAACGGTGAAACAACTCACTTCTAACATAGACTGTATATGAAATAGGATTTCAGCCTATTTAGCATATTGTTTATGGCTCCAAATTGCTATTTGGACTGTTGTACTCATGTTTGGACACATATTTGTTGCATATTGCTTCAACCTCTAACTCCTTCGTTCATTTACGTGAATTAAGCTGATACTGCACAAACCCTGCTTGTCTACATTCCTGCTGGATGAAACATGAAGACGAGAGTTTAAATCAAAATCAGCACTTCCTGTTGCACTGATAAGTAACTGTGCAGTTCTGAATTGTGTAAAAGGTAAAGCCGGGTCAGTAGCTCTACCACTGCTGCCTTTCAGCTCATGTGCACTTCTCCTTCCCTCCCCCTCTTTCCTTCTGTTGTTAAACTGCTCAAACTTCCCCTTTTTCAAATGACACAAATGTTAGATTTGCTACCACGGGGAAGTACAGATGTGGTCTGATCAGAAATAGATCTGGTTTGCCTCTTTTTCAAGTTGTTGGTGATTCACCCATTTTTCTTGTGGTATTTGTGTCCATTTTGCATTTTTTATATCTCTTCATTATGTCACAGTATATACACCTTCATTCATTTTGCATGCGGCTGTTGGTGTGCAATGTTTTGCTCTGCCGAGACGAGGAGGAGTCTTGCAGCTCTGAAAAGAGCATAGATGGATAGATACATGCGCGCCGACTTTGGTTAAACATTCAGGGGGACAGAAATGTTGGCCTCTGTAATGTTAGATGGTGTTATCTGGTGAGGAGTAGGGACAAATATTTTTCCTGAGAAAGAGACAGATTGTAGTCTGCCTCACTGAACACACACTGCAGATATAAGTCCTTCTACGTTTTCAAAGCCCCAAGGAAGCAACAAAAAACCTCTGAGCTGCAACCTACATGCTGAAAACGGCAAAGTAGCACTTGGGACACTAATAGTACGAACGTAAACAAGCTAACAGCTGTTGCCTTTTCTTTTGCAGCAGTGTCATCATTTTAATGCCAGAACTCGCATCCCAATGCAAAGCTAATTCCCCCTCAATATTATTTTGCAGCAGCACCTTCGCTGCATCCTGGGCTTAGCACCGCCCAAAGACGTTTGTAACTGGTTTAAACACACGTAAACAAGGCAGAACTTTTTTTTCCACTATAGCAGAATGTGTATGTCTGGAGCCAGACAGTGCTGAGCGCTGTGGAGAGAGCTCTGGCTACGCAAGACTATATCCTGGGAAATACAGCTGTTTTTAACGTATAATTTCTCTACCGTCAAAACACACTGGTCATAGCCTATTTCAGGCAAATATTTAACTGTGGTTCCAAAACCTGACCACTTTAGTCTATTATCTGTTGGTATTAATAAAATATTAATCATTATCATAATTAACACAATATAAACTGCACACGTTGCATGCAAGCTGTGAGGATGAAATGCCAAGTTCAGCCTGTGATCTGTCGCTGTCTGACTGAACGGCTTCATGGAAGTGATATTTTACAATTCTTTTGTTAAAACAAGCTATTTGTTGTTTTCAAAGTCATGATATTGAGCGAAGACAGATTCCATATTCTGTTGGCATTCAGAGGATGCTGCTGTGGTTCCAGCAGAAGACTGGCACCGTGCGCACTGCTATGTTAGAAACAGTCGGCCTACATAAATTTAATGATCGCTCAAAATTAAAAAAAGAAAAACTCTATAGAAGCTTTCACTCGCTCGGTGTGAGATTTTGGACGGGTTCTTCAGGAACTTTCAGCCGTCTTTCTGCAGTGAGGGGCGCATTTAACTGCAGCCAACTGTTGGAGGTAAATCCACCATATGTACGCTAGAAGTGTTTTGGATAAAGCATGAATACAGTGTTGGTGAAGCTTTGGGCCCTCACTTGGAATTTTGTCTGACATTCCAAATGTCGCAGCAAACCTCATTCCAGCGCATTTTATCCCTTGTTAGAGTGCAGCGCACACTTTGCACCCTCACTGTTTAACCTTTTGAAGTATTTCCACGCAGAGCTGGTGGCAGACAGCGTGTTGTGTGTCTAATTTAGATGGTAGCACCACAAGTTACTGTACTGATTGCATCAATGATCACCAGAATTCATGGC
>JAJHUR010077123.1:0-37125 GCA_027495735.1 Lutjanus campechanus | reverse complement strand
GCACTGCCCCTAGGGGTCACACCAAAAATAACAGCCTTCAGAACAATAGCCAGAGCAGCAGCGTTGCATCTGCTACTACAAGTCAGATCTGGGTCACACAGCATCTGCTGCAGCTTTTTACTACATTTCTGCATGTTTAGCTGCCACATGGCTCTGATCTGTCACACAGAACACTGAAATGAATACCGAAAGGTTCAGTCTTCACATTCTTTACATTACTGACGCTGTCTGAATTGATTAGATGTCATAAACATCACATGTCTGCAAATTGAAATACTTGAAGGCTTCATATCAGATGCAAATCTGCACAAAGGCGCATTTTTTTTATTTATTTGTTTATCTACTTGGCCTAAGCAAAGACAGCCCTGTAGCATATTTTGGGGATGCACAATATGTTTTTTTTTCAGCCAACACTGATAATTATATTTAAAAAAAATAAGCTCATAACCTGTACTTATGTACATCCGAGGACAAGAAATGCACTTAGTGAGCAAAGATGGATGATTTAATATTTCATAATAAAAGTGACATCACTATTACAACTAGGGCTGCACAGTTAATCGAAATGTTATCAACATCGCAAAATGGCCAAGTCCAACTTGCAGAAACCTCAAGCCTCCTTTTTTGATACAGAAAAATGTGCAACAAAGCAGCATCATAATGATGCCCTGCAGTGTTGCAGAGATGCCCTGGCCTACAAATCTTTCACTATCTTAAAAATGGTGATGCAAGTAGACCATTCCCACTAATCGTGAATCATTATCACAAAATCTGTCAAAATAATTGCAATATGATTTTCTTACCACATCATACAGCCGTAATTAGAACAAAAACAAAAAAGAATTCTGACAATCCTAACACAATGTTTATTTAGGTCACAAATTCACAAATCTACTTTGGCTTTTATAGAGGATTATAGAGCTATTGCTACTGCCGATATGCATCAGCTATGACTTCATTATCAGAATAATAAATACAAATTTCCTGTTATGCTCACCTGTAGTATTTGGGATCATCTCTGTCATCATCGTAGTCTTCAAGAAACTCTTTCAGCCGTTTGCCCTCTTTCACCTGAAGACACACAGGACCACGCTGAAATCTTCAGGATAATAAATCTATTTCTGCTCCCAAATTTTATTGTCCGACTTATTAAATGAAATCATGCGAATACAAAAAAGCAAATCACAGAAGAGACTGTATAGCTTTTTAAAAGTTTTTCATATTAACTTTGTGTGTTTTGATCATTATTATTTAGTGCTTGTTAATTTCCAGAGGAGGGGATCAACAGAGGACTTATCTGGCCATGAATAACAAATATCCCAATGGGATCATTTAATTTCAAATATTAAAAGATTTCTGGTGTACATGAGTGATTGCGTTAATGGAACAGTTAATATTGAAAATCAGACATTTTTAAAGAGAATATTCAAATTTAGGTATATTCCTGACCTTGAAAACATAACAGTTGAAATTCAAACATTTTGCAAATGTTCAAGACTTGGTCAGAACACTGCAAAAGGCTCTTGATAACACAATAACGTGCACATTTAATAAAGCTTTTCAATTTTCCAAAAATGCCAGAGAGCAGGTATTGAAACTAAAAACTCATAATGCATCCATGCAGGACAGCCAAGTCCAAGTTGTTAATTTGAAGCTCAAGTACGTTCTGTAGTGAAATTAACGGTTATGAATGAAATTTTCCAGGTTTACGGTAAAAAAATAGGTAATATTCTGGCTTGTTAATTGAGGACAAGTGTTCACAATAAACTAGGACACCTCTGTGAACATCAGTGCTCATTCAATGTGCTCTCACCATTTCCCGTCGGCGCTCATCTTCCCTCTCGGACTCCTTGGCGTAATCCCGTGCCTTTTTCCTCTCCCTGAGCTCCCAGTTTTTAAGACGCTGTAGCCACAACAGTATCAGGTAAGCCACAATCAAATAACAACTTTTTGTATCATACTAGTTCCCCCTTTTAAACATGAACATTTAGAAACTTAGGAACTAAGAGACACGCCCACAGCAGTTAGCAGGAAGTACACACTGTACTTTTTAAAATCACATTCTGGGAATTTTTTAATGCAATAACCAGTGTGCAAGTTTTTACGATCAGAATTTGGACACTCAAATAAAATGGTGAACAGTAAATGTAGGCCCAATTCCAATCCAGCCCCTACACACTCCCACTCTGAGACAGTGTAACGCTTTATGTGAAGAGTGATTTCAGACACAGTCCAGGCATCCTCCCAACGTTCCCTACCTCCTGATAGGCTGCCTCTTTGTCTCTGAGTTTCCTCTCCAGCTTCCTGCGTTCATACGCCTCCTCTTCATCCTCCTGGTCTCGTTTTTTGTCTCTGTCTCGGTCTCGACTCACCTCCCTGCAAACACAAAGATCATCCTTGAATCTAAATTGGAACCGGTAAGTGTTTCATTTATGTTGTGCATCAAAACAAGTACAACAGTCAAGCAGGGTCTTTATTTGCCTACAAGGTCCAGAGAAGAGGTTTAGTCAGCCATAATAACTAAAAACACTTGTGTGTGTGTGTGTGTGTGTGTGTGTGTGTGTGTGTATGTGTGGGTGTATAATGGCTTTAAGCAGCTGCAGAAAGCTTTTACTGAATATGACATCTTAAGGCCTCTATACCATACAATAGTGGGTTTATTTTGTTGCCAATTCAAACAGTGGTACTACAGGGTAGCATTTAAATTATGCCAAAGCTTGTATTTTGCTGCAGATGGTAGAAACAACTTGATATCTCAGCTGCAGTGATGGGATTTACTTGGCATTCATTGCACAATTTGACTTGCCTCAAAACTAGTGTAGTTCAGTCTGACATGAGACTGCAAGCAAGATATTATTAGACCTATCTTACACTGTGGCATGTAATGAATCTGCAACATCACTGGTATCTCAGTGTATAGGACCATTTAAACTACGTCAGACAGGCTGATGACTGAGCATATCGTTTTTAGACTGATTCCCAATATTTTGTTGTGCTATTGCAGTTCAATTCAACGTAAATCACTTACGTTTTTTTTGATTATACATTTTCTGTTAAAGGGATAATTCAGATTATTTGCTGTGGGGTTGTAGAGGTGAAACAGAAAGAAAGGTAACTGCTACAGTACAGTACTGCTGTGGACAGGGTCAGCAACAAAGGGTATTTCAGCCACTTAAAAAAAGGGTCCAGCTAATAAGTTACTATCAATTAAAGTGCACACTATATGTGGAGTATTTTCACCGTTTTGTCTTGCCGTTAGACAGCCTTTTCTGACAGGAAACCATTGTTGTGTAGACCAAAAAAAAGCTTGTAATTTTACTTTGCAGAACACAGAGTTTCTGGTCTACTGCTGCCTCAATCTATTAGAGTGTTTGTGTGTTTTCGAAGGATAGTTCGGGTTCACTAAAGTCACACAATAACACATTCGAAAAATCACACAATAACAAAAACTAACTAATAGAGTGAGGCAGCAGTGACCAGAAACTCTGTGTTCTCCCATGGAAAAAATGACTGATTTCACCAATAGAGTTTGGTTGGTTTGGAGAGAGCGATATCTGGCTTATATATTGGTGGTTTCCCATCAGAAAATGCTGTCTGACAAAGTAACGTGGTGAAATTGTTCTAAATATAGCGTACACTTAAAATCATGCTGATTTTCATAGGTGAACCTTTTGTTTTAAGTGGCTAGAATATGTTTTGTTGCTGACCCTGTCCACAGCAGTACATTTTTTAGCTTCCATGCTGGTACTCGACTTCCATCTACTGTAGGTAATATACTTATGATTGACAAGTACCTCGTACAACCTCACTTTGAATAACCCAAACTATCCTTTTTAGCAGTTTATCTTCCACTAAGATTTTTTTTTCCTTCACCTGGATCGGCTGCGCTCAGCGCTTCTGTCTCGGCTTCTGTCCCTGTCCCAGTCTCGGTCTCGCTCCCTCTCTCTGGTCCGGCGGTCACGGTCTTTGTCTCTGTCTCTCTCCCGTTCTCGCTCTCGTTCCCTCTCCCGTTCCCTCTCTCGTTCCTTCTCCCTCTCGCGGTCCCGCCGCTCTCTTTCCCGCTCTCGCTCCTTTTCCCGCTCCCTTCGTTCCCGCTCAAACTCCAGCCGTTCCTTCTCCCTCTTGTCCTTCTCTTCTTCCAGTTTCTGCAGAGCAAAACACACACAGGTTCAGCCGGCGCCACATGAGATCCGGTGAGTCTCTGCAGTCAATTTGATAACTGTGCACAGATCAAGTGGTTTCCAGATGTTACAGGGGTTTCATACGGGAACATGCCCTACACTAATCAGTGCAAAGCTTGTATGAGAAGCTGGAATCCTAGCTGGGAAACCTGGAAGACTCAAAAGGCTCTCCCTCAGAGAGAGACAGTTTCATCATTCATCTAAACCAGTATGCTGCTCTTTGCTCGTTGCTTTAAACTCAGTATAAACTACAGTTTAGCAAGAATATGGAAACTGGAAACCACTTTAATGGTCAAAAAAGATCTGTGGAACAACTTGAGGCATTCATAACGAGAAAAAGGCGCTGCAAAAGACATTGCTTTTTCTCTCCTTAAGAGTCCTCCTCTCAGAACAAGGAAAACAAAAACAGAAAACAGGCGTCAGTCGTTTGGTGAACTAGTTGTTTGTGACTTACAGGTGTTGAACTATGGACTCAGCCCTTCGCTGCCCCTACAAGCCTTTTTAGTTAGGCCTGGGAGGAAAGCAGGTCACACGGTATACAAGGGAAAAACGTTATGGGATTCTGTCTTGCTTAAGCATCATCATCATTATCATCATCATCAAAAACAACAACCTTTACTTCAATGGGTAACATGGCATTCTGCAAAGTGCTAAATCAAGAAATGAACATTAAGAACATCAGTTACATTTCTGCACAGATAAATGAAATTGTAGAAACGGTCTTACCCCTGCAGGAGTCTTCAGCAGCTCTTCACGACCCATTGACACACGCACACACACACACACACACATAAACACGCATCCCAATTTTGGCTTCATGGGCATTACACACAAGGCTTTGAGTGTAATGTGGCAGCATTTACAGTTAAAGAATCAGACACAGAATGAAAACCTGAATACAACACAACAAAACACTAAGCTTGCACTAGGTTTAGGACACTCACGTCAATATACAGAGTAACGTGCACTAAGTCCAATGGTAGGATTAACTTAGTTTTATGTAAATTGCTGAACAACAGCAGCAACACAGTCATATGCAGCCACAGGCAGTCAGCTGGTCTTCAGCCAGAGACGCAGACTAAACTAAAAGCCTTGGGTGTAATGCAAGTCAAGAGAAGGAAACTTATAACACGTGAAAGAGGATGAGAGATGTTAGCAATAATCTTAAAACTTAACTGGCTCAGGTTAAGGATCATTACTTGTTACTAATGTGTCTTGATTCAAGAACAGATCACATCTAAAGTAGGCCTGTCACGGTAACGGCTTTTTTATTTGGATGACCTATTATCTACAGGAGGGAATCTCTTGGCATCTCACAATCCAAATCAATTTCGATTCAGAGGGCTGTGGTGTAATTATTAAGCGAATATTGATGCATCTTGATGCATCAAAATTTAAGGTTTTCAGCCAGGGAGTGGCAGTGCAATTGTATCCATCTTGCTCACGCTCAGCGTAGCCTAGTTTACAATGGCAGTAGCCTCGTTTAGAATTACACAATGCATGTTTACATCCATTATGCTTCACCATCCAATTTCTTCAGCCGTAAGGAACGTACAGCCTGTCTTGCAAAATTATTACAGGCGATCATAATGTTGAGAATTGGCTTTTAAATGTATGATTATTGATTTTTATGTAAAAATTCATACTCTTTCAAGAATCTATGCATCTAAGAATCGTTTATTTCCCAGAAATAAAAGCAAAAAACTATATTATTTATTATTATTTTTTATTATTTATTTTAAGACCAGTTTATGCCACTGATATAATTATAATACAACAGCATAATAAGGGCCAGTGTCTTTTTTTCTGGGCACACAGGAAACGCTCAGAGACAGAAAAGCCCATTTGTAGGAGCAGATCTATCGGATACTGAATGTTTGTGGTGAGGGTTTTGCTTTTATCACCTACACGTTGGAAACTTGTTGTTAGCTGTGTAGTCAACCCTCTGTTAATATAGTAATAACATGGCATCATAGCTAATATAAATCAGAAAATCCAACTCTCAGCGCCCCAGCAGCAGCTTTCTGCCAGAAAAAACTTTGTGGACAAAGGCCCAAAGTACACTCTTTCAAAGAGCAATGAACTTTTTAACAACATTCACACACTGAAATGGGACTGTGAAAAAAATATTTTAAATATCCTTATCCTCTCTAATTCAGCTTACACCCAAAATCTTTCCATACTGGGGCTGTGGAGCGAGGCTTTGAAACCCGTCTTATTCTTCCAAACTTTGTGGCTGGACAACAAGATAACAAATGACAGCAAAACGTGTCTCAGCATGGGTTTATTCTGCTCATTTGACACAACAAGCAATACGGACGATATATTTACATGACCCTGATCATTTTTGCTGACCTCAATAAGTCAATGACGTGATTATCGTGACAGGTCTAGTCAGGTGTTCAATTTCTCACCCGTTTTGGAGTCTTTTCACTTACCTCTGTTGAGTGTCTACCAGGGCTCGATACATAAATACTTGACTGACTGGTCAGTTCTTATTTACTATTATTTTCACACAATTTTGCTGTTAGAACAGTCAGACCGTGTAGAGTATTTAATGCTGGCTGTAGTGTTTTTTGTTGCTGTTGCTTTTTCACAGCAGCTGTTTTGGCAGAATTGTTTTTAAAATTGTAATTATTAAAAGTTAAAGCAATGAATTGGAAACAAATTTTTTTTTTAAAAACAAGAAATAAGAAACAGTGATGGTATTTCACTTCTAATTTTGTGTTTGTTTTTAATCCTCTAATAGTGCTGGTTTGATCTTTTGACCTGTATGACAGGAGTTTCAGATTCTTTTTCTTCTTAAATGTTTTGAAAAAAGTCTCTGCCCACCTAAATGTGTGACAGGTGTGTCGGAGGAAGGTGAAACTTAAAACCAATGAGAAGAACTCCCACACAGTCTCCCTTACTGTTTGTATATTTAATTAGATTTATGCTTTACTCGATTTTGTTTGGGTCTGTCTGCCCTTCTTTAGATTACTGAGGTAGCTCACTGTGCGTATATATGGAAGTGTTTTGATGCTGACCCTATATCTAATGAAGGTCTGACAGACCAAAATGTTGTAATGCAATAAAACATTTCAGCAGTAAGCAAGACTGTGTGGGAGTTCTACTCATCACGTCTTAGAGCAGAAAACCTGTACTTATATAGGACTGTGTACTGAACACTTTTTTTTTAATAAATGCATTCACTCACTGATCTACCTCCAAGAAAACACAAATAAGGCAGAGAGAGTGAAGATACTGATGGTGAGCAGGAGATGGAAGGCAGAAGTCACACAACAACACATACAGAGAGCACGTACCTCGTCAGTCTTCAGCTCATCGTACTGCTGTGGAAAGGGCGCCCCCCCCACACTAGCATAATAAAAAGCTACAGCCAAAGTCACTGCAGTGGTTATTGAAAAAGTCCTTGTGCTTCAACATGAACACCATTAAGACAGACCATAATTTACAGAGGATTCGCACAGGTTCACTGACTTTCAGGCTTTCAGGGCTTCCACCAATAATGTCACAAAATGCAGATGAAGAACTTTTGTCTTATCAAATGGTTTGCTAAATAAAGAGCATCATTAGCCCTGACCCCCACACACACACAACAGTGCAGTACAGTTGCCCCTTTGCAAGTCCTCAAGAGGGGGACGCCCAGTATATGTATATAGTAAATGAAGGCTGATACTTACATCCTATCCTCGCAACTTTTTCCAAAGCTCTGAGATTCATCTTGCTTTAGTCACCATATGATCACTATCATAATGGTGGGGTTTAATGAATAGATTAGCTTTTAAGTAACTTTACATCGTCTCCATGCATTTTTGTGTGATGAATGAAGAATGGATCTATAATAGTCACACCTAGATAGTTTCATTAGGGTGGTCACAGGTGTCAAGTTAGGCCTGAGAAAAGGTGACAGAAATACTAGCTGTCTGCCTACTTGTGGTGTTTGAACATGAAACATTCATATAATATGGGGGAATTAAGATGTTTGGTGGTGTAAATTTCAAGGTCTGCCAAATTGTAGAGCAATATGCATGTTATTGAGATCAAGAAAAGCTTTGTAAATGTGTGAGCTAAATGTGCAAGCTCTAGGAGTGAACTATGTGAGCAGCTGCTGTCCAAAACCTGTAATGTGAACTACAAGATCAAAGGAGCCACTTTACCTTGTGAGTGTCACGAAATTTACTAATCTCTCTGGAAATCAGGTCCCTCTTGTCCTCCTCCATATCAATAGTGTTAATGTCATCCTAAAGAAAAAGAAATAACAATTAATAATTAAAATTTCACATTTTAAGTTCCAAAAGAACAAAAGGAGTAAACAAAATTAGGTATACCTCTTCTTTTTTCTCCTTTTTCCTCTTTCTTCGCTGGGAGTCCTCATCCTGTGACGGCGCGTTGAGTTCAGCAGCATATTCTCGCATCAATCCATCGATGGCACCTTTGATAATCTGATCCTTCTTCTTTGTCTCTTCATCTAGAATGTCTTCCTCATCGTCTCCTCCATCTTCGGACTTCTTATTCTGCCAACACAGAAAAAAATATCCAAGTTTAGCAATGAGTTAATTAATCTAGTCTCAATAAATCTATGTGATGATGTGGTGATGACACAAAGGTCTGGAACAAGGCTTGGTATGTGATTGATTCCTTAGGCAACAAATACAGGTACACTCATAGCGATTCCCAACAACAGAACTATACCCCATTCGCTGTCTTCTTCTTGGCCTTCCACTCGTCAAGCTGAGCTTTAGTCTTCGCATCCACCTTCACCAACAGATTTTTGTCTCCAATCTGCAGGTCATGAAGCAGCCGAAGTGATCGCAACGTGGACTCTGGCTCCTTGTACTCACAAAACCCAAAGGCTGCAACAGATATTGGCATGGAAACAGACATTAGGGCAGGTTCATACATGATCAAGTATGGTTTGTGGATCATTTTGTGAATTCAGAGCTGATCACCAAAGGTTGCCATGGATGAAAGTATTTCCTGACCTAATGATGCCTGGTGTCTATATTATGAATTACCTTGAAGCTTGCCAGAGGCTCCTTGGACTCTCTTCCAGCTCAGAACAATTCCACATTTCTGTAAGATATGAACAAAAAGAAGAAAAGTTCATGACTGGAAGCTGATTTATTTTTAATGCTGCATTCACAGTTTCAACATATAGATCAGGCTATTTTAAGACATGTCAGACAAACTATCGCAACTGAGACAGAAAAGAAACAAATGAAAAGAAAATAACTGTGCTGAAAGTTCTCTACTCTCAACATTTTGCTGTCATTTATGATTGCATTATAACTGAAATTCTGAAATTTTCAAGATACTGTTGTCATAGAAACAAAACCCTTTCACCACACAAGCACTTCATCCCAGTGCTCTTCTGCCAGAGAAAAATGCTTTATGGGCTCTACAAGCCCTTTACTCATTGATGGCATCATAAAATATGTCAAATATTTAAAGCTTTATTCAAAAACCACAACAGATGTTTTGAATGAAAAAAAAAGACAGAGAGGGGATTGGTACAGCCCTTACTACAGGTATCAGAAATTAACCATAAATGTGGTAGATTTAAACAAAAAAAAAGGATAGTAGAATCAGAATCTGTATTATATCAGAAAATCTTGGGTGTAATGTCCGTACCAGACAATTGGGATTACATAAATATACCATAATTGAGTGACCTGAGTACAACTTATATTTGTAAATCCTTCTCTGTCTCTTACCGCCAGCAGCTGTCTGATCAGCATGTCCGAGGCTTTCTCTGATATGTTCCCCACAAACACTGTGGTGGTGGGGCCACTCTCATCGTTGTCTTTGATTCGCGCAGCAGCAAGGTCCTTCTTAGGGACTGCAGGCTTACTGACCACTGACACAGAAGGCACCATTACTGTGGGGGTGGAGGTCATGATGCCCACGTGAACTGGGATCATTGGAGTTCCTGCAACAGCCAAAGGAAACGTACATCAACTTGAGACAAAGAAGTTTGGAATCAAACACTTGCTTGCTTGCTTGCAAATCCAGTGGAAACCTCTTATAGTGATTACATCTGTCCAGGTCAAACTGTTCACAAATTGATTATAATAACCTTTTTTTTTTTTCATGTAGATTTCAACAGTTTTCATTGTACAAACATATTAAAATACTGTGCTGTATAGAAGTCAAACATACTATTGGATAATACAGTGGTGTACATAAAATATAGCTTGCTGTAGTTTCACTGCTGCATCTCACTGGTTCAGTTTTAGCAGTTTGTCATAAGTTTCTAGGAGAGGTTTTTCATTTTTCCTGTAATGATTTCAGTGTGCACACAGGTAGCCAGTCAGAACTGGTCCAGTTACCACAAGACAAAGTATCATGGGAGTAAAGTTAAAAAATAAAAAAAAGGGAAAATTATCGTAGTTTTAAAGTTTCATATGTTGTCATCCATGGTAAGACCCAAACTACATACTTTATGCAAACTATTTAAAAAATCATTGTAAAGGAATGATTAGGTTCCAAGCTTTGTGACCCACATAAGTGGTTCCACAGTGGGTTCCACTGAAGCTGGTAAATAGCTGTCGATTATTAACAACGTGCACTGTAGGTTTCTCTACCTCAGAGTGCAAACATGAAACCTTCCAGGAACAAGCCCCCTCTTACAACCATGATGGCTGCTCGTGTCTAAGGCTGCAACTAACAATTATTATTTATCATCAATGACTCTGTAGATTATTTTCTCTATTAATTGATTAGTTGTTTGATCTATAAAATGTCAGAAAATGTTGAAAAATGTCAATTAATGATGTCCTCAAACAAACTTATGTTCACAAATCAAAGATAGTTGATAGTTTACCTTCACAGCGGAGAAAAGAAACACAAAATATTAGCATTTAAGGAGCAGATATGAGAAATTCTACCTTTTTTCTTTAAAAAATTACACAAAGTGATTAAACGACCATCAAAATAGTCTATTTAATCAATTTAATTATCAATTACTCATGTAATCGTTTCAGCTATACAAGTATCTCTTCTAAGACTAGTATAACACTACGTTCAACACTACAGCAGGTTAAGTGAAAGAGTTGTCATATTCATTTATTTAGGGACAGGTGGTTGCTTACCTGAGGGGAAGCCAGCAAACTGAGGGGGTATCCCAGGAGGGGGCAACAGCGGCCGGTTTAAATGAGGGGGGAACGACATTCTGGGTGTGAATCGGACCGACCTGATGGAGGAAGAGTGATACTCATTAATGGTGTGTCTATACATGATTAACTTTGACAGAAGTGTTCAAATATTGTAAAATCATCATCAGAAATACTATTCAAACAAGTGCAAATATTAGCATAGTTTAGTAAAAGGGACACTGAGGCAAACACTACCCTGTTATGTCGATAGTTTGGCAAACAAGCCGGGCATCGATCTGTGACTTTTACTATCCAACTGTAATGCTACTTGAAGTTAGCTTAGCGGCTAACTTTAGCTAACTTAATATCGGTAAGGCCCACGGTTGTGGCATTATTAAACTATCTTTCTCGTAGTACATTGCGTTGTAGCTAAACATCTCATCCTCAATTTAAGGAACCGATAAATTAGCAGCTTGGTTAGCTATAGCTAGCATTAAGCACGCCATTGTACCCGGCACAACTAAATTAGGCTAAGCTAATATTAGCTAGCTAGAGCTGGTACAACCTAACAATACAAAACTCACTTTAGTGGGCTAAATATGACTTCGAAATTAACTTGGAAATGTACATATATACATACCCCGAGTAACGTGGCGTACAAAGTGATAAAAACCGCTATCAGAAGGATATTAATTATGAAAATCTTTGTAACGTTCCGTATGTTAGATTAGCACGTTGGCTACTCACGGGCCTTCAAAAACATTGACGCAAGCGCTTTACGTACCACACTACATGCGCGCTTGTTTTGTATGTCGCGACATCGCCGCTGGACGGAGCTGGAGAATATAGTGGGGCGTCTGGTACCAGTTAGTACCACTTCATAAGTTCTTTTTATGTCTGACCTGTAAAGTTAGGAATTGAAATATGAAAAACAGTGCGCCTTTTTATTTATTCATTTTTTTCTCTCCACTTTATTAGTTTTCAGAATTAGAAAAGAAACACGTACAAAAGTACAGGAAAGAAACAATGCACCTTTGTAAACAGACATGAATGAGTGGGCTAATTAGCCTACTAATTACAATTATCTTCTAATTAACAATGTAAACACCCATAAACGTAGAATGTTAGCAGGTCAATTAGATGACATACATATTTTTAATTGATCAGAGGTCTGGATTGTGGTTGGTATAAATTCAGATTTGGCCCAGGACTCCAACTGAATAGGCTAATTTAGAGGTGTCAGGGACAACACCAAACAGCTCATAAATACAGAACAGTGCCAGCCCAAGCCTTTATGGGGCCCTATTTGATTTGGGGGGCGCCACCTCAGTGCTGTCAATACTATGGCCTATTGTTGACACCTTGACACCTATACCTGTAAATCTAACACATCCATTATCACTTTAATTAGTTGTAGCTGTGTTGTTTACACCATACTAATGTCAGTCTGGCATGTTTTTCTCCTTGTATGATTTTAAATCTGAAATAGGTAGCAAACTCACAAGACAGGTGTGGTATTAATTTGCACTTTAATATTCAAATTAATAGGCCTTCACTATGTGCACGAATGTGACACCAGCTCTGATACAGGCAAGTCAGTAGCATTAGGTCGCAAACCTGTCAACATAACATTGTATTTTTGTATGATTACCACTGACAATAATATAAAACAAAAAAAGACAAAAAAGGGGGAAAGAACAGAAACATTTCAAGCTCTCTTGGGGGGTGGTATCAATTACTTACTGATTAATTCATCAATTAATTAACTGATGTAACTGAACAATCAGCTCAGTTCCTTTGTCTTTTCTGGAGTAACTACTTTATCAATATCAGATTGAATCTCCTGGTTTACTAATTGTATCTCCATGCTTGGCGCTATAATCTTAATAAATCTGTTTGACAATTTCATTTATCTGCAGAAATAATATCACAGCTCTATAATGCATTTATATCACGCATTATTATGCCGCAGAATACTTAGGTGGTCGAATGTTTGGTTACCATGGTGTTTTTGTTGTATGTACTAGTTTTGTGTGACAGCAGCTGTGCTGCGAGGGCTGCATCTGACAAGCTGTGACGTCACTTTAGGCGGGTTTTTCATGGAAAGTGCTAGAAGAAACGAAGCACACCCACCTGGATTCAATATTCATCCGCCAGATTAAAAAGACCCTCACTCTTTGCTGTGAAATAAACGATGTACATGTGATCTGGATTAGTTCTCAGGTTGATGCAGATATTACTACCGAAATATAATATGGCGGCAGTCTAGTTCGTCACCGCAAAATTGCTCTGATTACCTATCTCTCCGTCTATTCAGTAATATACTTTTTGACATAAACTGCCGCAGGGTGGCGTCAATGGTGCGCTGGTCAAGGGGTTGACTTCGTTTAGTTATATTGCAGTATTTCCCCAGGTACAAGGTTACCTTTAACACAGGTGCTTTTGGGTACCCTGCACTGAAGGGCGTCAGGAAATTACCTTTATTTAGTAAAATATACATGAAAAAATTACACTTGAGTTCTCAGACTAGTCTGACAGGCATGAACTGATTAAGCTTCTTGGATGAGAGTCGAAACGTCTTCAAAAAAGACTTTTAAACAAATCCAGCTGCTTTCGACCTGGACGAATGAGAACATTCACGGACAAACACTTGATTTCGTATTTTCATTTCCAAAGGCTGTATATCACCTTGCGCTGGTGAGATTTTCACCAGCATTCAATATATTAAATAGCTATTCATTGTGTCTTTCATGCTTATATCGATAATCAATTAAGTTTATTCATCTTCTCTTTATACGTTCATGTCAACACTCTATTTGATTTTAACTTAGTGTTTTGTAATAGCAGTTTTCTTAAATAAAATTATTATTTTAGTCTTCTCCGGTCGTGTCTTGAAGGGAACCCTTGATTTGCGGAACTTTCGCGAGATTTGTAAGTGTTTCTTCGTTGTGCACATTTTACAGGCTAATTAGGCTGTAGAGCGTGACAACGCTGTGGTTAAGATCTGCTTAGGTTTAGGGACAAAACACTTGGTTAAGGTTTGGGAAAGATCATGGTTTTGGTTAAATCCATCATCCTCGCGAGATCCTTCGCGGGTTTGGGGTTCCTTCTAGAGACGACCCAGGCTTGTTGATGGTGCACCGCGGATGGATACGGCCGCACTCTACTGTGTATAAAGATTCCGGTCTATTAAAAGGAAGTCCCTTTCCATTTCCCTGCGTCAGAGAGCAGAAGGGACGATATATTGGCTGCATTTTATTCAAGAAAAATCAACGAAATAAATAAGGTATGTACACGAGTATTGTACCAACATATTGAACAGATTATCCTCTGTTATTGTTTGAGCTCTGCTAACCTATCATTGAGCTATGGTTGGATGTATCCACAATGAGAGCTCCTCATGAGTCACGATGATAACCTTAGCATCATATCTGTCTCGTGGGCTATAGCTAGCAGCACATAAATGTTGTCACTTGTCTGTGTGTGCATAACCGTTACATAATGTTTAATCCTGATACAGTGAGATTTTCGTGTATTGGCTGATCATTTGTGATGCTGAGTGGTGTTATTGCGGCACTGTGCCGCACTGTTAGGCCAGGCTTGGGTTGCACCAAGGCAGGTGTGGTGAAAATGAGAACGCTGAATGGGTTTACATAACGGAGCCAAGCCGTGAAAATTCACAGTAGAGCCAGATCACCGCACAGAACTGTCATTCCAAAGCGAAATCCCTTAAACTTAACATTTTCACATTGAATAAGTCCAAGGTTATCACGTTAACGGTGGATTAACGGTTTATTTCAGTTGTTGCTGTTAAATTAACTGTCACGTATTTAGTATAAAACAGTTAGTTGGTTTCATGATACATGTGGCTTTTTGATTCATGTTGTAATGAGAGGTTATTTTAAATGTCAAGTCATTGTTTTGGCCATTTCTTCGGTTCGTGGGATACGGGTGCTTTATGGTCACGTCAGGTTTATTCATAGTCATCACCGAGTGGCTTTTAACGATACACTGAATAACGTTTTAATCTCAAATAATCACACAGTGCCGCATTTCCACCCGGTATCCTTATTTTGGTCCTCAGCCGATACTCAGCACGTGTTTGCGGAGTCCATTGTCTGTCGGTCGACGCCATGTTGGTTAACGGCTACTTCCGCCGATGTTAGTAACATGATGGCAGCTATTCAATTTTGACGAAACCGGTTTGAGGACCTGATGAATTTGTGGTACCGTTGTAATTCTAACGAAAACGAAAGTGAAATTAATCGCTTACTCACGCTTACAAATGGCCATGTTAATCTTTAGTATACCTTTTTTATCATCAGTTAAAAATGTACAATCTGTCTCACATTTAGACCTGCAACGATTAAGCAATTGTCACCCATTAAATTAACTGCCTATTAAATTGATAAGCAATTACTACTTATAAATATTTTTTTAAAGAAATATCAAATTTCTGATCTCTGCTTCTCAAATGTGAATATTTTTTTTGATTTCTTTTGACTTGAGGTCACCCTGACATGGGCTATAAGCATATTCTGACATTTTATGGACCAAAGAACTAATTGATAAATTCAGAAAATGACGGATTAATAGAAAATGAAACTAATTGTTAGTTGCAGCCCTGCATTTCTACCATTTGTGATAAAGGTGGCTTACATAAATGTAATATGATATCCCTTTTGTGCAGATGCCTGAAGAAATGCACCAAGAGGAGGAGGCTGAGACCTTTGCCTTCCAGGCAGAGATCGCTCAGCTGATGTCCCTCATCATCAACACCTTCTATTCCAACAAAGAGATCTTCCTCAGGGAGTTGATCTCCAACGCCTCTGATGTAAGTTTGTGGGAGCTTGTCATTGTTAATCATAAATTAAAAAAACAAACATCTAAATTAGGTACAGGACTGGGATATATATCAATATTATGTCAATAGTGATATAACAGTACGTATTGTCTTAGCTTTATTATATTATGATATAGTTGGTGGTCATAGTAACAGCTATGATAATGCCTCAACATTGATTTTTGGATGTCTTATGTCATGATGTATCTATTTACAGGCTTTGGACAAAATTCGATATGAAAGCTTGACAGACCCCTCTAAGCTGGACAGCGGCAAGGATCTGAAAATTGACATCATCCCCAACAAAGCTGACCGCACTCTGACCCTCATCGACACTGGAATCGGCATGACCAAAGCCGACCTGATTAACAACCTGGGTACCATCGCCAAGTCTGGCACCAAGGCCTTCATGGAGGCCCTGCAGGTACTACAGTGGAACACAATCTAGATTGTAGCACATACTATAGAATATCACTGCAAATGGGCCATAGGACAGAACACATCTGTGCAACCATGTACTGTTATTGTCTTAAATTACAACGCATCGAACAATGATAGTGGTAATGATGTCTTGATGGGTATCAGGTACTTGCAGATACTAGTCAGATCGGTACCTATGTTTACCTAATTGCTGATTCAGTGTATTTTACAGATTCAATGAATCAGCTATAGCTGTTATTTCAAATACTGATTGAAATACTGATTTTTGATCAGAACTTAAGTTGATATGCTCAACTGACTGCCAAGTTAGGAAGAGTACAACTGGGGGAAAAAGCGACTCCTGAAATTGATGTGAAATGATCAGCTAGTAAAAAGTTGTCACTCTGTTATAGTAGTTGGAACTACAAAAATGCCAACAATACAGTCATGTCAGAGTGATGCTGCCTGTACCTCCTAACAATCTCTGGCAGCAGTACAGATGGCTGCTTGCCCAAAGCACACAAATAAGACAATAGAAAAGTCTAATTTTGGCCCACTGTCACCTTACTTGCAGATTTACTGTCATCAGTTGAGAAGAACCTGTCATTTTAACTGGTGAATGTGACAGTTGGTACTAGCTAAAATGAGAAGCTGCAACCTGAATGTTGGGTCCTGGGTCACCACTGTTTGAGAGGACAAATAATGTGTTTACTGTCAGACCGACGCAAATCTTGCCATCCTGGGTGGCAGGTGCGATCAAATTGTTAATTTGGTCCAACTTTCACTTCTCATTTACACTGAAATGCTGCACTGTAGAGGCAGTCTGTCTTAAGGGAAAGCAGCCTGTTAGTATTGCGGTGCTAAGATGACAGACTGCATTAAGTTCAATCAAAGACTTTGATTTTGATAGGCGATAATGGTCTCTACATTCAATAAAATGTGATCAGATTGGCTCCAATCCTGATACGGCAGAGTTGTGATAGTCTAGATAATAGATTTGCATTCAGTTATCAAAGCTTATGTTCAAGTATTTTGACTGCTATGTCCTGAATTTAATGGAATAATTGTTTTCTCTAGGCTGGAGCTGACATTTCCATGATCGGTCAGTTTGGCGTGGGTTTCTACTCTGCCTACCTTGTTGCAGAGAAGGTGGTTGTCATCACCAAACACAATGATGATGAGCAGTACGCCTGGGAGTCCTCTGCCGGAGGTTCCTTCACAGTCAAGGTCGACAGTGGTAAGCATCTTGGCACAATTGCAGAAACAAAGTGGTTGTGGCCCAAATTTCCAACCTGACACTGAAACCTTTAGTGACTTACAGGGTTTCTGAAGGCCCTAATGGTCTAAAATCCAATTATCTGACATTTAAATGTCCTGATTCCTAATTTGTTTTATGACCTGTGAAATTTGTATTTTTATGAAGCTGGATTAAACTTGAGACTTTTAAATGTTTTGGGGAAAAAGTTGTATTGATCATGCTGTAACTACTACAAAACCAATGACGAACCACTAAACACTAATACAAACTGCATTTAGTTTTTGCCAGTATGGATAGGAAATCGGTCTTAAATAATGGTCTAAGTGTAAAATTTAACTAGTTGAAACCTCAGACACTATGCCTAGTAGACTCACACTTAGCATTGCATCTGTTTAAACAAAGTGTGCTTATGGCTGTACAATTGTTTCCAGGCGAGCCCATCGGCCGTGGAACAAAGATCATCCTGCACCTGAAGGAGGACCAGACAGAATACATTGAGGAGAAGAGGATCAAGGAAATTGTCAAGAAGCACTCCCAGTTCATTGGCTACCCCATCACCCTGTTTGTAAGTACTGAATTTGACCTTTTAGTCTTGGCTAGTTGGAGTAGTTTTTATGTCAGTAAAGTGAAACACTTATCTCTTTATTTGTAGGTGGAGAAGGAGCGTGACAAGGAGATCAGTGACGACGAGGCTGAGGAGGAAAAGGCAGAGAAGGAGGAGAAGGAGGACGGCGAGGACAAGCCAAAGATCGAGGATGTGGGCTCGGACGACGAGGAGGACTCCAAAGACAAGGACAAGAAGAAGAAAAAGAAGATCAAGGAGAAGTACATCGACCAGGAGGAGCTGAACAAGACCAAGCCCATCTGGACCAGGAACCCCGACGACATCACAAACGAGGAGTACGGAGAGTTCTACAAGAGTCTGACCAACGACTGGGAGGATCACCTGGCTGTCAAGGTAAACAGTGCTATGCTAAGCAGCTGTTGCGTTCTCATGTTACTGAGGCAGCATTGTGGATTTGAAATTAAGTTTTAAGTTTCATTTTTTTCACCCTTGCAGCACTTCTCAGTGGAGGGCCAGCTCGAGTTCCGGGCCCTGCTCTTCATCCCCCGCCGTGCACCTTTCGACCTCTTTGAGAACAAGAAAAAGAAGAATAACATCAAGCTGTACGTCAGGAGAGTCTTCATCATGGACAACTGTGAAGAGCTCATCCCCGAGTACCTCAGTAAGTTGATTTAGGATTTTTCTTCCCATTTTGGATGATAAAGTATCAAAAGCTGCCTTGATGGATGAATACAAAATCTTAATGATATGCTTGTGTTTTGTTCGTGTCCAGACTTCGTCCGTGGTGTGGTGGATTCCGAGGACCTGCCCCTCAACATCTCCAGAGAAATGCTGCAGCAGAGCAAGATCCTGAAGGTCATCCGCAAGAACATCGTTAAGAAGTGTCTGGAACTCTTTGCTGAGCTGGCTGAGGACAAGGAGAACTACAAGAAGTTCTATGAAGGGTTCTCCAAGAACATCAAGGTATCTAAAATAAACGACTGGGGTGCTGCATTGTTTTTTGTTTTGTTTTTTTAACTTGTATGAAGTTTTTAATGAAAGTTCTCCTTCACTATGCACTCATGTCTTCAGTGCATCTCTGTGGATCCATAAGGTTTCCATTTTTTTTCTTTGATCTAGTGGTTGCTGTAGCTTTCTAAGGCAGTGTAGTCAAAGCTTTGTGCTAGTTCAGATAGTTAAACACCCTACATAGCTGATACAGTGCTTATCTGCTGTAGTGTTTGCTGCTGTAGCTCAGTCACTTTAGTTATGCTACATGTTTAGTAGCTCAACTTTTATTTGAGGAGGTTATTCTAATGTTTGGTCTAATCACCTAAATGCAAAATGAGTGTGTCTGATGGAAATCGGATTAAAATGAATAACCTTGGTTGTCCTGGATAAATGTAATCAGTAAAATGTTATCTGGGGTTTATCCATCCCATCAGAAGTGTATTCACTTGTAAGTGATGGTGCTTGAAATTAAGACAATCATGTGTAACATTAGGGCTGCAACTAATAATTATTTCACTATTGATTAATCTGCAGATTGTCACCATTAATCGGTTGCCTATAAAATGTCAAAACTGTGAAATGCTCCATTTTCCTAAAGTGGCCTCTTTAAATTACTGCGTTTGTCCAACCAACAGTCCAAAACCCAAAGATAATTAATTTATTGTCAAATGACAAGCCACAGCAAATTCTTACATTTAAGTTGGAAATAAATGTCTTTTGCTTCAAAGAGCACTATTGATTTATCAAAAGATTTTCTTTTGACCAGTTTGAACCGTTGAGTATTTAAGGAGTCTCTTCCAAACTTCAGCTGGGTATTCTTCTACTAATGTTGAACTAGGCTGCTCATATTGTTTTGACTGAGCATGTAATCACAATTAATTATCATCTTGTCTGTAGCTGGGCATCCATGAGGACTCTCAGAACCGCAAGAAGCTGTCTGAGCTGCTGCGCTACCACAGCTCCCAGTCTGGAGATGAGACCACCTCCCTCACAGAGTACCTCACCCGCATGAAGGAGAACCAGAAGTCCATCTACTACATCACTGGTGAGTCATCAGCTTTTTCTGATGCTAGCTTATAACATTTTAGAAAAGAATTGCACATGAACACATGAACAGAACTTAAAAATAGTTATCTACTTAAAAGTAGAGCTGCAATGATTGATAATTTGGGGTGTGGACAAATTTTGGGAAATCACCTAGGGCCTCAGGGAACTCTGATCATATTTTTCCCCAGATTCAAATATTTTATTGACAAAACTAATGGATTAATTGAGAAAATTATCAACTGATTGACTATGAAAGTAATTATTTGTTGCAGCCCTACACATAAGCAAATTGTTACCTCTGTCAGGAGAACTGATCATTTACTTTCCTTCTTCAGGTGAGAGCAAGGACCAGGTTGCCAACTCTGCCTTCGTCGAGCGCGTCCGCAAGCGTGGCTTCGAGGTCCTTTACATGACAGAGCCCATCGACGAGTACTGCGTCCAGCAGCTGAAGGAGTTTGATGGCAAGAGCCTGGTCTCTGTCACCAAAGAGGGTCTTGAGCTGCCGGAGGATGAGGAGGAGAAGAAAAAGATGGAGGAGGACAAGGCCAAGTTTGAGAGCCTCTGCAAGCTCATGAAGGAGATCCTTGACAAGAAAGTGGAGAAGGTCAGTGATCCTAAATGAGCTGAGATTCATTTTTACCTCAATATCCCCTTTATATCACAGGATTTGGGTTTTTATGAATTCACAACTACAGCTGATAGTGTTCTGTTTGGTAACAGGTGTCCTAAGTGGTCCTAAGTTGTACTGTGGTGAGTTTATACAGCTGTAAGGGTGTCTTTTGTGCACTTAATGAGGTTTTCTTGACATGTGTTTGGACTAGTGATGGTTCCAAATGATTTTGGAGATGTAAAGTGTAGAAAATATTGACTTCAGAGTGTGATCTAACAGATGCCTGTTTCTATTTTTTCAGTGTTGTTTAACAGAATGTGAAACTAAAAACTTTAAGCATAAGCAATTGGTCTAAATTCTTTATTGGCCAGACTGTACACTTGTATAAAATTACTTTACATAGATGAGACATTAAGGTGTGGAATTGTCAAACCAACAGTTGCCTTGGACGTGCTGGTGTGTTGCATCATTTCTAACATGACTGTTCTGCATGTTTTTATTAACTTGACTTCTTAAAATGAGTCAGCCTGCTGTTCCAACATTTTGCATGATGTGTTAAGTCTTAATGTCCACTTTTGGACTATCTCTACCAGGTGACAGTGTCCAACAGACTGGTGTCCTCACCCTGCTGCATTGTGACGAGCACTTACGGCTGGACGGCCAACATGGAGAGGATCATGAAGGCCCAGGCACTCAGGGACAACTCCACCATGGGCTACATGATGGCCAAGAAGCACCTGGAGATCAACCCTGACCACCCCATCGTGGAGACTCTCAGGCAGAAGGCCGACGCTGACAAGAACGACAAGGCCGTGAAGGACCTCGTCATCCTGCTGTTCGAAACCGCCCTGCTGTCCTCAGGCTTCTCTCTGGACGACCCACAGACCCACTCCAACCGCATCTACAGAATGATCAAACTCGGACTGGGTAAGGACACACTGTAAACCACCTGTTTTTGAAGTGGTGCAAATCCTGCCCTACCAAAAAACTTTGAAAATTATTACGACTAACATCTGAATGCCAGTTTATGTAATAGATAAAACAGTTTGGTTTGCTTTTTTTCATTTCTAAACTTGCCCTGTGCTAGAAAAAGCCGTTGTCCCTCACAACTTGGAACAAAAATATAAATATTGCTACTAGATGTGTCTAAACCATAACGTGAACTCTGTAGCCCTTCTAAATTAAAGCCATATAAGAATTATGGTTTTAAAATGTGTATTTTGATTAGCATTAATAGAGTAGCTGCTCAGTATTTACATTGCGAGGCAGCTGGATTTGCGAGACCACACGAGGATCAATCTTGCCAGACTTTAAGTTATCGGTTTGTCTGCGCCAAAATGGTGCGGCCACTCGGCGTCCTAAGAGGCAGCTATAGGTGTGACGGCGAACATCCATGGAAGCGACGAACAATGGCGGCTACTGAAGAGGCTAGCGTAGATACTGCAATGGCGTCAGTTTTATCAGAACTGGAGTGTTTTTTCATTGAACGAAGAGGAAAAAACAGCACTGAAGGCTTTCTCAATGGAAAAGATGTTTGTCAGATAAAACTCTTGCTAAAGCCAGCTGGAAGACAGTTTGAAAATGGATTGTTCGCTCAATCACCTGGACGTTTTTGTATGTGGGTTTTTTTTTTTTTTTAAAGTTCTTGCTCTTTTCCAAACAGTTTCTCAGGATGACTTCCCAGATGGTTCTGTGTAACAAACCATCTGGCCTGTCGGGTTAATTCTGAGCTACAGAGAGCTTAGAAAAATAACATTTGTCAACACAGTCAGGCACAGCTGACGTCTTATGAAGTTGGCAAAATGTTCAATTTTTGACATCTATGCTGACTGAATGACGTAACTGTTCTTTTAATAATTGTCTGTGCTTACTTGGGCCACCCAATCAAAAGTCTCAACACACCTTTGCATGTGACATCAGCTCCGTCATTGACATTTTTTTGTTCATTAAATACATGTTCTTAATTTAAAAAAATCTAATTTGAATTATAAATGACTTTGTCTGATAGTTGACAAAATTTGAACATTCAGCCACAAAAATTCTATTAAATCTCTGGGAAGTTGGCCTGTTACAAGGTTTAGTGGTTGAGTTTGATTTTTACTCTTCCATTATGCTGTGAAAATGGATTTTAAAAAGGTCAAACACCCCTAAAATTAAGGCTTGATTCTAGCTCTCAAGAATGAGTGCATTACTGTTTTACATGCTGTCACTTGTATGATGAGTAACAAATGTTATCCTTGTCTCTTTAGGCATCGATGACGACGATGTTCCCACAGAGGAGGCCACCTCTACATCCGTCCCAGATGAGATTCCTCCCCTAGAAGGCGACGGTGACGATGATGCTTCTCGCATGGAAGAAGTTGATTAAACAGACCCCCCCCCCCCAACCCAGATTTCTAACACTTTAGCCTCACTTTTCAATTGTTCATCCTTAAAACTGCAGTAACTGAAAAAAACAAAAAACAAATAGTCATTCATGTTGTGTGGTGGACCAGTGTTGCTCTCGTGTTCCAGAGCATTACTCTGCAAGACCTTTTTAAGAAAAGCAGTTTTGGTTTTTCCGTTCATGGTGACAGCACATATGTTTTAAACGAGTACCCTGTTGCACTGAGTTTTAAATGTCGGAGCGGTAAATGTGTGAACATGGGAATGGTACATTCCATTTATCAGATCAGGTCTGGTGGAGGGTTTGAGGATGTTCTGCTCATGTGCAACACTGCACGCTGCATGGAGAGAGGACTGTATGATTCCTTTGCCTGAGTCCAGGCTCGTCTGTATTCCAAGTCTTGTTTTGCAAAAAATAAAAGATGTAATACCTTATGCTTGTCTCTTGGTTCTATCTTTGCCTTGTCACAATTTTAAAATGGTATCCTCATATTTACATACGAGCTTTGAGGTTTTTAAAAATGGGGAGCAGTTTTAATTTTTAACTGGATTAATCCACATTTGGGATCAGAATGTTTTGCCTTGAGATTTGGTTGTGTTGAGCTGTTCTTCCTGCAGGTGACCACTAGGTGGGGACATGCTCCACAAGTTATCAACAGAACATTTTTAGAGAAGCCTTTTACAGAACTGTTCCTACGTTTGTATGTGACGATCATGTTGTTCTGATGTGATGTGATGTAATGCACTACATTCAAGTAGTTTTGAGCAAGTAACAAGACAAGTGACAAAGGTTGTATAAGACAACTGCACACTGTTGCAATAAAACTCACCTTGTATAATTAGTTTTGAACAGGGCCACAGCTAGTGATGGACTCAAGCTGAGGATGATGGTGCATGGAAAGTTGATGCATTTAAGCATAAACAAAGTATAATTATGACACTTAATACTTACAGGGGGTATTAACTATTTACTGAAAGGCACAACAACAAACCCATATTCTAATATGAAGAGAAGCCTATATGGTGTGACAACACATATTCTTCACTGGAGGGTTACCTTGGAGCAGTGTTTCCCAGCCCTGGTCCTTGGGGACCCCTGCACACCTGATTCAAATGATCACGCTGTTATCCGGCGTCTGCAGAGGCTTGATGACGAGCTGATGATTTGAATCAGGTGTGTTGGTGCAGGGAAACATTTAAAACATGCAGGGCAGGGGTCCCCGAGGACCAGGGCTGGTAAACACTGCCTTAGAGGGCACTTCATCACATTTTCTTACACACTGGACCACTGTATATGGAAGTCCATTTTTACTAAAGTGTTTTGTTTTTTTTTAAAGAAAAAAAAGATCCTGCAAGTCAGTGTAATCAGTTTCTCAAAATCAGAGCTTAGTTTTGAAAAAGTGACAGTATCTCAGTATCAATAATGACTAAGTATCTGCGTCAATATTTTGAGACATCATTTTGAGAAAGTTTCTCTAAGATACAAAGTCATTGTTTTGAGATTCTTGGTTATTTTAAGTAACAAGTAATTTCAAGATTTGTCTTCTTTTTTTTTAGGGGTGCAACTACTGATTATTTCCTTGATTAATCAATGAAATGTCTGGTCCATAAAATGCCAGAAAAGATGAAAAAATCAATTCAGATCAATAAAATTTTTATTTGTTTAGGACCAAATCAAGTTGTCTCAGGATACTTATCAAATAGACCATACTCTTTGTAAACCAAGTTTTTCCCACCAAGAGCAAGCACTGAGGCAACTGTTCAGTCTGATCAGTGTTTCTCAAAGCCCAGGATGGCGTCTCATGATAACAATGTTTCGTCCACTACACAAATATATTCAGTTTACTGTCATAGAGGACTAAAGAACCCAGTAAATATTAACAATTGAGAGACTAAAGTCAGATAAATCATTTTAAAAGAAAAGTTCTCATTTTTCAACCCTAACCCTGACCTTTAGATTGTGTAAAAAAAATAAAAAATAAATAACCTTTCAGTGGATCGTAAGAGGCCTTTGGATTGTACCAGTTATCAGTACACATGGTAAGTTTGCCAAAAGTTGAATGAGCATCCCGATCGAAGCCTGGTATTTAATGTTAATGTGCTAACTTATCATTTCTTTGAATAAGCCCAAAAAGCAGATATTCAGCATTTTATCTGCTCAGGCTAAACTCCATTGACGTGACACTGGCGTGACATGAATGTTTGACATTACAATATACAAATGTCACATGTCTTATCAGGGAAATGCTGAAATGCTCGTTCATTCACAAATGTGTTATCAGTGATTTTTCCACAAAATGCAAAACAAATGCAAGTGTTACCAGCAACATGTGAGATACAAGATACAAGATACAAGCCCCACAGTAGTGTAGATAATAAATAGAGCATTTAGGTAAAAAGGGAAATATGCTTGAGAATCCTTTTGACTAACTTGGACATTAACACGCCATAACAAAAGTTTGTGAGCAAAACTACATTATTAAAAACAGCCATAAACTTTGGTTTCTTGAAAGTGTGAGGCATCAACAGGTGAAGACTGTGGGGGAAATGTAGTATGTAGTTTTCCTGGAAGTCATGTGTTTTCTACAAGTTTGAGGGGGCGGCAGCAGCTTTTCTGCTCTCATCAGTAAAAACAGCGAAGCGTGGGCGTCTGTCCCTCCTGAAAGTGAACGCTCACTCACTCACTCACATACTCGCTCCAGTCAGAGTGATAGTGGGGAACTTCAGCTGTGTCATTCAGAAACACACTGAGGACTACTGACACCTCTAGCGCCTTAACTTGACCACCTTCTTAATTTGCTGCATCTACAAAAATCCACTGTGTAACGGAAAATAATTTAACTAACTGTGAGTACTCACCACATTATGGAAATGGGTGTAAAAATAATGCAGTGAAATCCAAAAAAAGAAAAAGACATTCATTTTGAAACAGAAAATGTTGCCACTAAGTTGGACGCCCTTTATTGTATAAAATAATAAAGATGTTGAGTTTCAAAGTTCATTTTACTGTAAAAACAACAACAACAAAAAACCTCAATTATATAATTTATGTTTTCTTCGAGCTAAAAGGGTCTAAGAACAGTTTTAACACTGATATAATGCATGCTGGGAAGTCTGTAAACACGCCTGCCATTTTATATTACAAAAGCAAAACATTTTTGTGTTCAGTATAACACTGCAAGTCTTGTTATAATCAGGGGTGGAAGTAACTAATTACAAATACTTTAGGTAGTTTTTTGGGGTACTTGTACTTTTATGAGTGGATTTTCAAGTCTGTACTGTTACTCATACTTAGGTATTCATCACAAGGTGTAATCTAGTTCGTTACTTTTTAAATCGTAGTTGAGTATTGAGTACAATTTGAATTCATATCCAAACCATTCATCTGCATTTATGTAGCCAATAAGGTGATCTGATTGCAAACAGGCCAGTGAAAACCAGGACATGCAAACGGAAAACAAAACAAAATGCTTTTTTGCACATTCAGAGTAGCATTCAGTACTTTTTCCACCACTGGTTATAATATGTTTTTGTTGGAAAGAAATTGACGTCATGCCCTATGTACACAAAAACACTGAGTACATATTTTTACAACCATTTTTTAATTAATTAAATATGTTTAGTGCACAATGTGTTGTTCAGTGGCCTTGAAGTTATTAGGCTCTTTCAGCATTATAAATATTTGTTAAATAAACTCACAAATCATGTTGACCCAACATAAAAAAAAAAGTTACAATACTACAAGGAACAAGTGTTTGTGTCAAGTGAACATAAAGTTTTTGTGTAATTTTGACTGTCCTGAACATTTTGTGAACATTTCAAAAGCTCCAGAAGTGCTAATAAATGGAGACTATTTTGTCAATCAGTGTATTCTGCTCTACAAAGCCAAAACGCAATAAATAAATATTGGTTAAGACCAGAATCTGATTTTTGACGTCTGTTTTACTATTGGCTATAATGTTATGCCATAGAAATGTATAATTTCAGTGAAAACGTGTAGAAATGCAGCCACGCAAAGACACAGCCAACTAGTCAGCTAAAACAAGAGCGCTATATCAAGCTAGCTGAGAGGCTACCACTGTTAGCCCTAGATAAAGCTCAATGCACTTTTTCCTGAGCTCCTTTAGTAAACTATTATGCCGTAGAAATGTATAATTTTCAGTTTAAAAAAAAAAAGTATAATACAGTCACACAGCTCTGCGACAGAGACACAGCCAACTAGACTGCTAAGACAAGAGAGATATATCAAGCTAGCTGAGAAACAGCCACTGTTAGCCATAGCTAAAGTTCAGTGAGCTTTATCAAAATTAATGAACAGACAAATTGGTAATTCCTAACCAGTATTGGGCTAGTTATTCAGGGGGTGTAATGAGTTCCTTACTACCTTTAAAAAATAATACTATTACTTTAACACCCAGAAAACCTTTGTTGTTAGCTGTCCAGATGTTGGCTGTGGTGGAAACAAAGTCGACCTCTCTGAGTGACGCCTTTAAATTAGACTCCACCACCACAGATTCTCTTCTGAAAGTAGCCAAACAAACTCAAAATAATGACAAGACCTCCACCTGTGGAAAATAAGCCTTGCTATCTCTCACACTCATCCTCCATTCTTCATTTAGCTTTTTGGCTAGCAGCAGACAAGACCTGCCCTGATTGGCTGCACGTGTATATCATTATAACATAGCCTACGTAGGTGAAAAGTAACTGGATTAGTGACTGTGATATAATTACTGTTTTGGATTTTTTTTTCCCCTTTTGTATCATTTAGGCTTGGTGGTTCTGTTAGCTAGGAAGTGGTTGAATGCTAACATTAGCGGTTGTCTCACGGTAGCTAATGGATTATCAAATATGTTGTTTTAGCTTGAAATATAGCCTAATGTTGCTCCAAATTTTCACTGTTCATTGTCTTTTTAGTTGCTGATAAATCCAGAAGTGATGAAATGATAATGTTTCTCTGTGTTTATATAACTTGCAACCTATAAAGCAGCAGCACAGCATTATTCTTTTGATATCAGCATTTGAGGGCTGTTCCCACCATGAGGGCAACGTCAGAGAAAAATGTGAATATGATGAATTGCTGTTGAGTTTTTTTTAAATGTAATTTTTTGGCGTTTTGAGCACCACAGGCCAAGTGGCATCTAGTTCAAGAGAGGGCAGACATCTTTCTATGGCTGACATCTTTATGTATTTACTATTTTAAGTTGAACTGCCCCTTTAAAGGGGTTGCCTCAGTCGTAGTAAGGTCTTTCCCTGGTTCAGCTGATGGAAATTTCCTGGTGTAAGTTCATCAAGTGTCAGTGCAGGTTTCCCTTATGAAATCGAGAGGTGCTTCTGGTTTGAATTGTTTTAACAAAAGACTTCCTGTGGAAACATTTGACTCCCTCTCTTGTGTAAATACACCCACAAATGCTGAGTGCTTTAACTGGAGGGGGGGTTCCTAGTGTTTCGGTGTGCTGCTGGGGCGTTAACATTTACTTGCATCATCACACTTCTTGTGACCTTTGTATCCTGTCATCTCTTTACTCTGTATAGTGTGTGTCACTCCACTGCAAGTGCAGAAATGCCAAGAAATCAGCTTAAAATGTGTTGGCTGGAAGACTGAATGTCCTACTTAAAAAGAGTTCTTGTTCAGTCTCAAAGTCTTTTTTACTTCAGCTGCATGAATGCATGAACATTTTGTATTTGCTTGTCTATATGTCTCTTCATATTTCATGGTGACTTCAGTGAATAGATACCTTAAAGTGTTTGTGAATCAAGGATGATAACAGACCACCACAGGGGAGTGCGGCTTTTGTATCACTGCAGAATAAGCAGATAACGTGAGATACCGAGGAGAAGCTTGGCTTGACAAAACATGCTGCAACCACACAACCCTGCAAAGTGGCACAATTAGGTTTCCGTGACATTTACAATGCAACTTGCCAGAAAAAACATAACTTCTACTCAAGATCTGAAACAATTTTGTGGCACACGTCAAGCATGATGTTACTTCTCATATTTGACAGCACTTGGTAAATACGAGACAGGAACAGGATTAACACCCACGCTGAGTAGGCAGGAAGCAAGATGTGCAGATAAAAGGCCTACACGAAAGAAATCAAACCTTCTATCATAATGTCTAAAGTGTAGCAGCCCACGAAAATGATAACCTTTATGATGAGGTGTAAAAGTGTGAAGAGTCACACAATGTCTGTTTATGTTCCACTTGTACAGTAAAGGAGTGTGTGGTGGTGGCCTAAAGGTTAGGAAAGCTGCTTTGTAGTAACCATAAAGCTGCTCGTTCAGATCCCAAAAACAATTCAAAAGAAAAGATCAACATTTGGGGAAGTATTCTTATTTGGTTTCTTGTCAATAATTAGATAAGAAGATAATCAAAGGAAGGCAATCTTGGCACTCCAAACAATAAATGATAGCAGTGAGGAAGGAAAAGATTAAAAATGCTTTGTTATAGTGGCTAAATCATTTAAAATGCCAACATGTTTCAACCACTACGGGTCTTCATTATGACCTATACTGCAGCCGGCCAACAGGTGGTGATCAAGATGTCTTAGTTTAATTTTTAGGGAGTTCTCATGTTGTCTGTTTCTGTGTATGTCAATGATTGGCACGCTGTTGCAAGATGTTCACCAGAAAACACTTTTTGGGTCGGTTTAGGGAGGAAAATTATCATGGTGTGGGTTAAAATAGGAAGATTTGGCCCTAACCATAACCCTAACCCAAAAAAGGCTTTCTGCCAGAAAGCCTTGAAAGCTAACTTCTCCCATGTGTGGTTGGGACCTATTACCTGGCAACCAACAAGAATGCATAAAGTTACTAGTCCTGACCAAGAAGCTGAGTTGAAAAAATTCCCCACTATCATGCTATTTAGTAAGCCAAGTGTGGGATTTTTTAGCATGTCCGAAACCTTAGTATGAAACCAATTATATGCAAAGTGCAAACTGATTCTGGGGAAATATTATAATATGTAAGCACTTGATACTACGCTGGCATAAATATCCCACAGTGCAATATAGTAGTGGTGACAACAAAAGACAAACTAGGAGATCTGGTGTAACACCAACAACTCTTAAGTGGGTTAGCGTGTCTCCAACCGGCAGGGGAAAACCAGAACTAGTTTCTCTAGACACTAGTAAGCAGATTTTGTTAATTTTGAACAGGCCCTGGCTATCCGTTTCCCTTGTTTGCAGTTTTTGTGCTAAGCTAAGTTAGCTAGCAATAGCCTCGTATTCAGACATGAGGAGAAACAAGTCATTATTTTGCAAGTTACAATTAAATCTCAAATCTTTGCACTCAAGTCCTCAGATAAGTCCCAAGTCCTAATCTTTGAGTTCCAAGTCCTAAACAAGTCATAATGTAACAGTGAGTTTCCAGCCTAACTGATTTACAAAGTTCTTTAGCTGTTAAGCTAACATTACTTGAGCATTAGCTTGCTAATTATGCTAATAGTAGCCTCGACTTATGATTGGAAGTTGTTGTGTCTCCTCATGTAATTTTCGACCCACATAAATAAAATGATCTTTGACATCATCTTTGGCGCTCAGTAACGTAATGTTAATGTCATGATTCTCTTCAGCAACTTGACTGGATGCAGCCAGCTTGGTTCAAACAAAGCAGATCTGGGGAATTAAGTGTCGAATGAATAAGAATGTGAATCGCATTAATGTTGGTTGATTCAGGAAATGGATTAATTTGTTGTACGCCTTTTAAATAACGTTTTTAAATCTATGGGCTCGGGGCGAGGTATCATGTATTTTCAAATCAAAAGGTTCAAGCCCATTGAGTTATTGGTTTGAAAGTCCAAGCAGAGATGCAAGTCTTTTTTTATTTTGTCTAAGGCCATCGTATTTGTGACTCGAGTCCATCTCAAGTCTCACTCGTGACTTGAGTCCACACCTCTGGTGGACGTGGAAGTGTTAATAGTCTGTTCATCCAGCTCTCAGCAAGAAAGAGCATAAGCATTGTAACCAAACTGTCTAACTTTGCCTTTAAAGGAAAGCTTTTCAACTTCTCAGCAGCTTCTAAGTGCCCTTGACAAAGCAATGGACCCTCTTCCAGTTCAGCTGCTTTGTGGTATGACAACACAAAGATAGTTTCGGGAAGCTCCCAAGTGATTCCGGGCATGGTCAGAACAGTCAGATACTCATGCCGGCTAATAAAACAAAGAATAAAAATGCTCCGCCTGTGTCATCCCTGCAGTCAGAGCGAGAGCCCAGAGTGACTGGTTGGGGGCTGAAACCAGAGGTCTCCATGTCTGTGGCCTTTTTGAGTCCCCCACCTCTTTTGTTTGTCATTTGCATTATTGAAAAGAGGACCGGAGACGCTGACGTTGTGACGCACTAAATCAAACTGGGGTGTAGGAAATGTTGTGAAATGAGAGGTGCGGGGAAATTCCCCCATCGAGCAGCTGTGAGATTGATAAACCAGGGGGAAATGTTTTTTCGCACTTCACAGTCAAACGCGGTCTTCAGTTTGATATTCAGTGAATCATAATAGTGGTCTGCTTTATGAATCAGTGTAGAGTGCAGAGAGCAGCTCAGACATGTTTGTTTCGAAATTAGCGTTACGCTGTCCTTTCTTAATGAGACAGGAGAGAGTGGAAGGAACATGGAGAGATGAATGACTGTTTGATGTGATATGCACCAAAAATTTGCTGTAATGGTTTGGACCTGAGCCCTCCAGCTGTTATAACCACCATGTTCAGTTATACATATTATTAATCTTAAAAACCTACATGCAGATGACACCAACCAAACTCTCTTTGTTTGTCTTTTTGACCAGAGTCCCTTTTTTACTTCCTTGTAAAGTGCATCTCTAGAAATTCAATATTTCCACGGTAAGACCTGCAGAGAAGCTTAAGCATGCTTTAATTACCACTATTTCACTGTGGGTGTTGTGGAAAACGTAAATAAAAACAGAATGTATAACAAGATTGTAATGGGGTTTTTTTTTGTAAATCTGCACTCATGTTGAATTTGATGCCTGTAACATGTTCCAAAAAAGTTGGGACAGGAGCATGTTCATTACTGTGATACATCACATTTTCTTTTAACAAATGAGGACACCAATTGTTGAAGTTTTGAAACTGAAATTCTTTCTCATTCTTGCTTGATATACGACTTCAGGTGCTCAACAGTGCAGGGTCTGTGTTTTTAAATGGGAGACAGGTCTGGACTGCAGGCAGGTCGGTCTAGTACCTGAACTCTTTTATTACGAAGCCACATTGTTGTAACACATGCAGAGTGTGTTGCTGAAATAATCAGGAACATCTCTGAAAAAGATGTTGTCTGGATGGCAGCATATGTTGCTCCAAAACCTGTATGTACCTTTCAGCATTAATGGGGCCTTCACAGATGTGACAGTTACCCATGATGCCATGAGCACTACTTTTGAAGTTAGTGCTGGTTAAGAGTCTGGATAGTCCCTCTCCTCTTTAAGCCCGGACGCCACGACATTCATGATTTCTGAAAACAATTTTGACTGTGGTCTTATCAGGTTACAGCACACTTTTCCACTTTGCGTCAGTCCATCTCAGATTAGCTCATGCCCAGAGAAGTCGGCAGCGTTTCTGGATATATGGCTTTCACTTTGCATGTTAGAGTCTTAAATTGAATTTGTAGATTCAGTGACAAACTGTGTTTTCCACATTGTTCCTGAGCCCATGTAGTATCCTTTATAGAATCATGTGGGTTTTTAATGTAGTTTTTAATGCAGTGTCACAGGAATTCAGTGTTGGTTTTTGGCCTTGACCCTATGTGTAGAGATTTCTCTGGATTTTCTGAATCTTTTAATGATACTGTGGATTGTAGATGGTTAAACTCCTGCAGTTTTATGTTGGGAAACGTTCTTAAACTGTTGGGCTATTTGACCATAAAGTTTTTCACAAAGTGGCGAACCTCATCCATGCAGATGAATGACTGAGCCTCTTGATTGTGCCACTTTAATACCCAATCATGATACTGTCAAATGTTACTATTTAACCCGTTTACCTCTTGAATGTACCTTTGTTGTCCCTGTCCCAACTTTTTTGAAATAAGTTGCAGGCATCAAGTTCAGAATGAGTGTATATTTACAAAAAACAATCAGTTTGAACATTAAATATCTTGTCTTTGTATTGTGTTCAGTTGAATACAGGTTCTTTTTAAAAATGACAAATCATCATGACCCAAATCACAATAGGCCTTATCTATAAATCTTGGGAAGAATTAATTTGTACATAAATAAATATTCTTGACCATTTTTTTTGGCTATTTCAGCATCACCTTAAATAGCAATTATCTTGATGGGAGTTATATAATAAATGAATTGAGGCTGACAGTTAACAGGTCATCTCATTGTTTTTATTTCTTCTTGTCAGGAAAACAATATTTAGCCTACTTCATAAATGAGACAAAATAAGCGTCATTTAGGCTGAATTAACAGGCTCTCATTTTTTCCTCTCATCAGGAAAACAATACACATTTTAAGTTCTTTACAAAATGCGTACCTGCAGATAAATTTGCAGAATTTCTTCCACAGTCTTTTATTTATATGGTGACTGAAATAACATCTCCTGTGACACAAGCCAGTCTCTGGGAATAACTGATTCAACAGCTTGTAGGTTTCTTTTGTACAACAAGCTTTTCAGCCAGAGGTGCTAACATGGCTGAATAAGATAAGATAAGATCGTCTCTGGGGATAAATTTGGCTCAGGGAAACAGTGCTACCAAACAGTCACACCCAAACAGTCTGAGTCTGCAGAGAGAGTGAAGTCTCTGAGCGAGCCTACCACACAGATAGTCAACATGGGTGCTGCATTTGAATATATTGTTCATTTGTGTGCACAAGTGTTTATAACAGCTCACCTGCTCTATTCTGCTGTCACCAATGATCACAGGTTTACAGGCTCTCACCTCCCAAGGGTCAAATTAAAATTTTTTTGGTTTTAAAGGCGTCTACTTCCTTGTGACACACTGAAGGCAATAAACACCACACAGCAGGTTTATTGCAGTTGTGCATCTGGAAATTGTTGTGTTTGGGAGTAGTTAAATTATCTGAATTTTTCAAGTAATTCATCATTTTTCTGATTCCATTTCAACAATTGCTCCCTATCCTCTCCTTAAATCCTTGGGCTGCCTAAGTGAGGACTGGCCTGCCAAAGCATCTAAATCAAACACACCTACACTAATAATTGTGATAATTTCCTGTAATGTAGTTTGGATGTAGAACTACTTTTTGAAAGCAGCTTCAGGGCTTTTTCACTCCTGAAAATCCGATGCAAAGTCTGAGGATCTTTGACCAGTTTAATTCCTCTCTTTCATTTCTTGGAAAATAAGTGAAAAGCTGTTGGACCGTATGTCAGTGTATTAATTAATTATTCATTTATTGATTTATTTTGTTTGGCTGCCCTGTTTTTTTTTCATTTTACTGTTCTCACAATAGCCTGCCAGAACTTTCTGTAATTAGTTTGAATTTCCAAACCATCAAAAAAAAAAAGAAGCTTTCAGCTTTCACACAACGAACTGAACTATGGTTCAAACTGATCCAGACTGAGAGCACCTCCTTCGGTCGGACCGAGGTTTCGCTGTTTGGCTCGGACCATAGTCACAGGAAGGTTTTACACCTGTAATTTTGGTTTGCATCAAGTCTGGACCAAATGAAGTGGATGTTAAAGGGCCCTTAGTTTGAAAAGCTTCTTTTTTTTTTTGAGTAGTTGCAGCGAATTTTAACCACTTTTCATTGTTAAGTAGTGCTTGTAAAATAGTTTCCCTAACACTGAATTTATGTAGTTATTCAGCTGTTTGCCTCTGCGTTTGTGTAAAGTGCATGAAGACTGGTTGAGCTCACGTAATACTGCCGTGTTTGACCTCAGAAAGGAATGAACCTTTACCTGTTGGGACCTGTTTGTTAAGAAAGAATAAAACCATTTAATAATAAAACGGTTTTCATGTCATGGCATGCCATTTAGCTTCCTGATAATCCGATGTTGTTGGTGAATTAAAAGCTGAACTAAAATCCCTAAGTAGAACATGTGCGTAAGCTTTGGGTCCACTGAGTGTTTATTGCATAGGTGTGTCACAGTAATGACAGCGTCCTCTGTACTCCGGCCCGGCCTGTAAGCAAACTGAAGATGATCATTACAAGAAACCACAAAAGTCTGAGCCATGCTTACTATGACTCTGAAATCAGTTCGTTACTATAGATGTTAAAGCAACCAGTCTAAAGTCGATGTTGGCAGATGAACATAGCATTTAAGGTACAATGATGATGGATTTTTTTTTTCCAGAGAGCTGGAACAATGTGACTGTCTAATGACTGTTGAAAAATAGGGCATCCTGCAGCAGATAGTTCTGGAGCCCAATCACAGAAACTTCCTGATCATGTCTGAACTATTTGATAACAATGGCAGAACTTGATTTGGGGGGAAAAAAGCCATTACAGATTAAATTTCCTATGCTAACTTCAGATAGGAAATGTGTACACACCTATCCAACTTCCCAAAATTTTAATTAAACCCCCCTAACTTTCAAATAAATGTTAAGCTGCCCAAATGTTCAATTCTCTACCTGTAGTAGTAGCAAACCTTCTAACTAATGGTAGTGTTCGCTCATAAGAGTTAAAGGCATTGTTAGCAGTAGCTAATGAAAGTGTTCTCCGAAAGAGGCAAACGGTCGTGTTCTCTAACAGAAGCAGACATCTTAATCTTCCTGCTTGGCACAGTCACCTAAATTGTACACTTAAGAACAACTTTGTTGGATTGTGTCAAAGGCAATTTAGATAACAGGCAAACCTTTGCCCCAACATTTTACAGAGAGGACGAGGAAGAAGGTGAGGAGCATCCTGTCAGATAGCTCTCATCCTTTCTCCAGCTAGTTTGAGCCTTTAAGCTATATAGTCCCTCTGGCAACTAAAAGTGCATTTAAGAAGTCCTTCATCCTTGGTGCTATTAATATTCTTAACTCTGCAAAGTGACTGATGGGCTCTGGACCACAAACTTTACATAAATTGCTTTTATTGTTTAATGGTTCATGTTTATTATGCATTTTATCTTCTCTATGTACTTGTTTTTTTTACTAACTGTTGTGTCCTGTGTTTGATGAGCTGAAGACAAATTTCTTCCTTGATGGACAATAAGGATTTATTCTATTCTATTCTCTAACAGTAGTGGCTAAAGGTGGTGTTCGCTAATAGTTGCTAACAATAGTTTATCTAACTTGTCTAACCCGTATGGCTGCTCTTTTACTGCTTTTACACAATGGATGCCACGTATGGTGGAGACTTTGTTTGCTATCTTGGCCCACTCTGTGTCATTTATCTCCCGAGTTAGTCATACATCTAGTTAGTATGTTAGTGTTATATTTCCCAAAAAGGAGATGATTAGATTTTTCTACAGATGTCACCCTCACCTCTAACTCATCTGCCTTGTGCCAATTGTTGTTTTTGCTTCAATGTATGTTCCTGTATGTTTAAAATAAACAACCCTTATGAAATTGTTTAGCTCGGCAAGATTAAGAAAGTAGTATCGGTTGCTAGGTAACAGACATAAAAATTCATAAGCAATGTTGGACTGAGTATTTAGGATTTCCTTCCCTGAGATAACCGCATGAAGTAAGATAAGATACCAAAGTGGGAAAAATCCTATTTTTACTTGACACTTTAAATAGGACGTTAATGTAATACAGCCCCTGAAAATGGTCTGTACCTTCTGCGATTGAACTTGCAGTCTGTAATGAGTGGTGGTAATGGAGTCCTT
>JAJHUR010077121.1:0-18180 GCA_027495735.1 Lutjanus campechanus | reverse complement strand
CAATCAGTTTATTATTTTTTTTTTTTTTTTTTTTTTTTTTTTATTTTGTCACCGTAATCACTGATGATATTTTATCCAAGACATAGTAAAAGTTTTTGTTGTGCTGAGCTAAGGCTGGGTGATATGTCTTAGAAATGATATCAATATTTTTATGCCATGGCATGATATACAGTATATATCTCAATATACATGTTGTTTCGAAAATAACATGACATAAATTCTCAAATAATGAAAACATATCATGATGATCTCATAGAATATGATGCATTACTGCAGATTACATCAACAGTATTTAATGTGCCTCTCATTATCATATAAGTCTAATAAGACTGAATATTGTCTACTGTGCATAGTATAGGGTATAAATACCGCCTAATAAAGAACATATTTTTAGTTTTTGTCTAATTTGAGTATGGCTTATGTCTTATTAGTGTACTGTTAGGTGTATGGTATCTAATCAGGGTATAGCTGTTTTTTTTATTATTGTAACAATATTGTAGGGATTATTATTGGTGCTTTCACAAAATAATTATACAATGATTTTTTTTTGATAAATAGTCATCAGCTAAGTGGATATAATAACTGAGTGAGTAAAGGCAAATAATAGAGTAGCTAGAACAGTCTGGTACTGTAAGTTTAGAAAATGACATCACTTTCTACTGTAATGCAGCCATTAAAACCAGCAAAAGACAACACTTAAGCCATATCATAACATAATGTGATCCAAAATCTTAAGATGATCCAGTCTCATGTCACGATATCATCATAATATTAAACATATGTCCCAGCCCTATGCTGAACCATTGCATATGTAATGTGAGCATAGATAATGTGAATTTGAACTGAAAATGAACTGCTAATCTTATAATGATATATGTATTTCAAATCAATCCTCCACAAATTGATTGTGTTGGTATGGATTCTGTTAATTAGGTAATATGCCTTTTTAGCTCAGAAATATTTTCTTTTGAAATTGCCAGCAGATTTGTCTGTTCCAAGATGTCTCTGCTTTGAAACCCAAATGTTTTTTTTTTTTTTACCTTCTTCAGGTTTTAACTGCTCAGTCTCAGAGTGAAGCCAGTTAAATGAAATCAATAAAAGGCTTTTTAAAGGCACGCTGCTACATGGTGTATGCTGCTCGTGCAGGGTTTTACGTCTTCTCTGGACACATTTTTAAAACATTGTGCAGTATGTCACTGTGCATGTGCTTGTTGTGAATTACCAAGATGGAGCTGTAAAGGCCCACCGGAGGGAAACAACCCCTTTAAGTGTTTGCACAGGAAAAAACAGAAATGGTCGGAGCATCTGAATCTGACTGACATTCACTGTGGTGCATTCGGGGACTATATTTGTGTCACTAATTGTTGCTTGATGAATTCAAGGAAAACAAAAAGCGGATGTATTCAAGCTACTAGTGGCTTTTTGGGGAGAAAAGAAGGCCTTGCACTCCTTTAAAGGAAGACAATATAGCATTATGTGTCAAAATAGGATTAGAGGTCTGCTAAAGCTCCAGCCCTGTCAGAGGAAGATGCTTTATTTTGCCTACGCTGCAAATCTTTTCTCCTTGTCTCCGTCTAGCTACACTATTATTTGCCAAGTGTGTGTGCGCATGCTTGTTCAATTTTCAGCCGTCTTCTGTTTGATGTTTCAGAGAGGGCATTACCTGTCTTTGGTACTATCTGTGCTTGACAGAGAGAAAAAACTGGGTACAGTTCCCTGAGTGGGTTGCAGTGGTAATGTAGAGTGGCGTGATGCCCTAGAAAATTCCAGGTGTGAAGTGCTTTATTCATTCCACTGCAGAGGGAGTGCTTCTCTGTGTGTGAAGTGGTAGGTGTGACGTTTATTTTCCATTGTGAGCACAATGTATTTGTTTTTTTATGGATGTTTGTGCGTGCATGCGAGAGAGAGGTTGGGTGTGCACTGAAGTCTCAGAGGTTTTGTCCTCCTCTTCTTCTCTTCCTCCTCCACCTGCACTAGTCTGTGATTGATTGGTCACAGTTCTGAATAACTTTAATTGGCTTGCCTCGGCAGTGGGTGGTTCTCAAACGCAGAACCGCTGTGGAAGTCCTAGAAAAGCGTTTTAATTTTTGATCATGTAGGCAGTGAGGACTCTCTACTGCCATCTGAGAGGGGTCTTCAGAAGTGCTACCTACATCTTTTTAATTCTGCCGAGCATAGTGTTGTCTGCCTTGTTCTCTCCCCTCTCTCCCTCTGTAAAATCTGGAAGAGAATCTCCCCCCCCTCCCTCCACAATCCATCCACCCCCTTCTTTGGCTTCGAACTGGACTCACTCTCATCTCTGCCTCTGGCCCTATTCCCAGGGCGCCGTTGTTTGATGGGATTTGTGCTCCACCACTACAATTGCTGTGTTACACATATACACAGGCATTTGCATGCATGCGCACATATATTTGCAAACTCATAAACACATACAGTACACCAACCTTGTCTCCTATAAATGACATTTACATGACACTAATTTTTCCTAGTGGGTATGTTTAAAAATGTGTGATTTACGGGCCTGGGACGATACACTTTTCTCCTGATTCGATACTATCACAATATTTTGGCATGTACTGAGATTCTACAAGTATTGTTATTTGATGTTACAATATATTGCAATTTTTTTTGCTTTTTAAATACTAGACCTTGAAAAAATTTTGAATCACACACTTCTAGAGACTGTATATTTCCAGCAACAATACACATCACATGTCAGACTTTCTAGAGTTTAATTTCACCAGTATCATTGCTGTACTGACTATAAAAGTAGAAAAATTAAATACTTCTTAAAGTAGACTGCTACATTTAGCTGTTCCTGCTCAGAAAGCTCTCAGCCCACAAGGGATCATTTACACCAACAATGGCGAAAGTTATCCAACAGATAAAGATAAGCACAATAATAATACAATAAAATGTGTATTAATAAACCAGCCTACAACAATACACACATTTCTAATCTTTGAGTTAAAGTGAGTGAAGTTTATGATATTGTGCTGTCATGCTTCAGTGGCGATGGCAAGAGTGTAAGTTGGTATCTTTAGTAAAGTGAGTTAGTGATGAGTCACCCTCACGCATGAATCATACATAAATAATAGCCTAATTTTACGCACGATCCATGATGAAGATACAGAAAAATAGAAATGCATAATAAAAATAGCATATTGTCAGTATTTTAGAGACCCCCTTAAATTTCGCAAATCCTCTTTTTAGGAGGGCTCATGTCTTATTAGGATAATAAGGAGAGCTCAAGCACCCCATGGCCCCTCTGTAGTTCACACTGTGCATTTTTAGGCGTGCAAACATCTTGGTTAAAGATAGGGCAAGACTGTGGTCTTGGTTAAACTGTGAAAGATCTTGATCTTTCCCTAACCTTAATGAAGCCAAGTGCTGTTGTTTTCTAACCCTAACAACACGCAGAACTCAGGATGTGAACTCCGGTGTCCAGTCCTCTGGTTTGTACATCAGCATCCATCTGAACAACCTCCCTGCAAACTGAGTGTGATACAACATAGTCGAGAGGCAACAATTAGGCTGGTTGATTAATCGATTAGTTATCTACTTTTATAATTGATTAATCATTTCAGTAATTTTCAAGTAAAAATGTTAAACATTTGCTGGTTCCAGTTTCTTAAATGTCTGTATTTGCTGCTTTTCTTTGTCATTTATAGTCAATCAAGAGTTTTGGGGTTTTGAACTGTTGTGTGGGCAAAAGAAGCAATTTGAAGATATCACTTTGGGATTTGTGATGGAACTGTGATGAGGATTTTTCTCCTTTTTTGTCATTTTATAGAATAAACAATCAAATGATTAATTGTGAAAAAAATCAGCAGTTTAATTGATAATGAAAATTACTGCTGAGCCTTGTTGCAGCCTTATAAAATAGTAGCACTTACTTTACTGGAAAGAAAATGTTCTGACTATATATTATTTGAGGCAACTAGGTTTCCCTCCCTGTAGTTGCATATAAAAATCATGTCACACAAAATGCATAAATATTGGGCAAATATTTTGTTCTAAAATTGTTCATGTTGCTTTTACTGGTAAAATCAGAACTCTGCTTCTTTAGACAGCATCCGTTTTATAAAAACAAACAAGAACATGTTGGTCTGCTGTTGCTATTTTTTGACCATCAAAACATACAGACCTTAAAGAGGCTCATAAATGCAGGCGAGTATAAAATATTGATGGAGCTCAGAGCAGGATGTACTGTAGTCAAAGGCCTGAAACTCTCCATCACACATTCGACTGATTAGAAACAAAGAGAACATCATTACCTCCCTGTGCGTTTGTGTTATTTCACAGTAAAATTGAAAGATAATGAAAAACGTTTCCATTCCACCAATCCAATATTACAGTTTACTTTTCCAGACTAAAGCTGTTTGTCATTTGTGTACTTACCAATCTGGCATGCTGTTAATGCTGCAATGTTTTGTGTTATTTTAGTAATAGCTTCAATAACTTTCAAATAAAAGTATGCTACCATGAAAGCAAATCAATGATTAATGCTTACATAAGCTCATTGTTCATATTCATGGAAACAGGGGTTGGCTCTGTGTAATTGGCCGGACTTCTAACCTAACAGCTTGTCCAGTAAACTGAAATCCAAGTTCAGAGTTTGTTTATTAATAATTCTTGGCATTCAGACTGACTTCTTGTTTACTTTTTTCTGTCGCCAGATTAGATGTGGTGGTCCATTGTAGCAGTTATATATAACACTGCTATTTAAATTAGCATCAGCACTGTAATTACTATCACTCAGCGTGTATTTGCAAATGACACAGTTGGGCTAATTGAATTCAAGCTAAATGCATTTGTTTCATGTGATTTATAAACATATTAATGACTGTATAGGTGTAATTTTGAAGGCTGTGGATCTTTGTGGGAGAGCGGGAGTCAATCGTACAGGGATCTGAGAAAGAAATAACAGTATCACAACAAGAACACCCTTAAAAAATAAAATATATAAAATAAATGACATAATTAGGTCATAAACACTTTATAATTCAGGGCAGCAGTGACCTGCTGCTTGTCAAATAGTGAGCGCACATATATCTGTACTATTCAGCTTCAGATCTCATTGGTTTCTTAGCTCACGTTGTCTTCTCCATCCGCAGCATTTATACCTGTCAGCTTCATCACATATTCTCACGTAACGCTAAGAGAGAGAGTTGACCCTTCCTGGACTTACTTTCTGGCCCGACCAGGACCAAAACAGCCTCCAGCCACCAAAACTGTTACAACGTGTTTATAATGGTTTATTATTTCTAAAGCATTTACAACCTATTTCATAACCTAATAAGAAGCCATTTATAAATCATTTATAAGAGTAGTTTTATTTTGAAGTTGTTCGAACGTAACAATTATTTGATTAAGGTGACTGAGAATCAATCAGATCAGGCTATGTTTTGTACATGAGAGTTAAAATTTCATTCTGACTATTATTGCTGTACAGCTGCAGTATCTGCTTTACATAGGTATTGTGTGTGTAAGCCAGTAGTCTGTTTTTGCCTACAGGCAGCTTAGCTTCCATTGTCACGTGGATGTGGATGGCGTGTGAGTGAATGTTTGGGGATGCTCAGGAGTTAAATCCTGAAGAGTGCAATGGATTTAAGATTCCCTGACACAGTAAAGTTGAGCTTTCATTGGTGTTTTGGTGCCATACAGTATGTGATATGAGCATGAGCTGAGCCATTTCCTTCTGTTTGGATTCCTGTGTCTACATGAGTGGTCTCTTGAGTCTCTCTCTCTCTCTCTCTCTCTCTCTCTCTCTCTCTCTCTCTCTCTCTCTTTTTTTTTTGGTGCGATGATTACAACACGTGTATATGCATGCACGCCCGTGTATGTATGTGCCAGCGTGTGTTTGTGTGAACTCTGGACCACCAGCTCATTTCACACACAGACAGACATCAAAGGCGGTTTGAATTAACCCTGCGTGTCGGGGCCGCTCTGCATGCCATCCGCAATTTCACATCTCTGCCGCTCCAGCAGCACCAAACTTACATGGCCCATTCATATTGAAATGAACAGATGGAGTTTTGCCATGCACCGAATCGCCATCCTTCACTGCGAGAAGATAAAACTTCAAAAGAGCAGGGATACATTCGGATCTGTTTGCAGGTGGTTAGCCCGTGTGTCGTGGCTGGCGAGGCGAAGGTGTTCTGTGTCTCTCTGTGAAAGTGTGGGCAAAGTGCAGGTATCATGTTTTTCTTATTAAAGCAGGTCAATTGTGTTTCCATTACAGCCCTCTTGCAAAAGCCGGCTCCCTTTCTCCTTGATTAGACACTGCAGAAATGATGTCATGCTCTCTCTCTCTCTCTCTCTCTCTCACACACACACACACACACACACACACACACACACACACACACAAACACATACAGGTACACACATCAAAGCATATACGCCTCACCTCTTTAAACTCACTTTTAAATCCATAACAGCAAGCAGTGGCCTCACCATATTGTTTGCTTGTGTGTCCAAAATGTGTTTTTTGATTGTTTTGACTGGATAGCGTTACCTCTCCCTTCGCCTCCAAACACTCATTTTCACATTTTCACCCCATCTTGGCAGCTAATTTAATTTTATATTGTATTTATTGATCTGGCCAACTTCAATTTCCTGCAGCGGCGTGATGCCGTCGCACGATGAAAGCGATAATGTAGATGAACAGGCAACGACGGCGAGGATGGAAATGGTGATGAAGAGTGTGATGATAATTTCTGTGGGTGATTGTGATTGCGATGAGTTGTATGCTGATTAGAGCGGTGTCTGAAGATGGCTGGGGTCGCTGCAGTGTAGGTGAAGCCATCAGCTGCCGCACTGTGTATTTTTAATATCCCTCCAGCCCTCAGTATAGGCCGCCATGACAGCTATTCAGTAAACACATTCATATTTCATTAATCTGGCCTCTCCCCTCTCCTCCCCCTGACGGCCTCTTATTGTCTCCTCTAGAGGTTGTTCAGTAATCCACTGAGACCTTACCTCATCCTACTGTGTTACCTGCACCCACACACATTCGCACTCCGCTGTAAGTGCTATAGTAGGAAGTCTTTTCTCATGGTTAGTTGGCATACACTTACCGAGTCTATGACGGTTAAATTTAACAGTGTATAGGACTGCTGGTAATACAAATACACCCACATACTGTGCGCACGCACTCCTGCACTTGTACAGTATTGTGTGTGAGCACACTCACACAGGGCAATACATTCCACTGACACACAAACATGCACTAACAAAACTAAATGCTTTTAAACAATTTTTGATAGCTGCCTTTTTTTTTACATTGTACATCTGTAGAGATATTATATGTTTGTCATATCTGGTATATGTTTAGGTATATTTTTTCTCATGTTCACCCACATACTGTTTCACTTATCAAGACAGAGCCATGCAAAAGAAAACACAATGTAATGACATTTTGTTACATAACTGGCCTGAATGCGGTGCTACAAGCACGGACTGAATCAGGGAATTTGAGGTTGACGGTTCATACTTGACCTTAGAAACACCAGTTGACAATTTCAACTCAAGGTCCACTTAGTTACTTGTTCCAGATAGGGATGGGAAATATAATCGTCTATCAAGGCCTATGTAATTTTATATCACAGTAATGGTATATGTCACAATACAGACATTGTTCTGTAAATTCTGTTTAGAAAATTTAAAATAATTATATTGTACTTCACAACATTTGATTATTTTCCTTTTTTATTTGGAACTTTTACGCAAACAAAAGCAGTAAAATTAACATTCTTTCAAAATGTGAAGTTAAAGGTTACAGATAAACAATATTTTCAAGTGATACAGGTACAAATAAATATTGGTATGCCTCCTGCTCTCTATTTGTAATTTCATTCTCCTTCTCCATGTTTTCTCGTCACTCACTTTGTCTGAGGCGACTTAGAGATGCATTACCACCAACATTGTAGTCCCTCGTAATCTTATCTTACCTTAGGTATTTTGTCCAGCAACTCTTGGTCCTTTTATCAGCTGGGAAGCGAAGAAACCGGCAAGACCCATTTAATAAGATCAAAAAATTATTTGTCTCTTGCCATTCATATCTTTTCCAAAAATTTGGCCCCATGGTGGTCCAGAGGAAGGACTGTGCCTCTCCATATGGTCATGTCGCCCAACCCTAGTGTCACAGCTTTGAATTGTGTCAGACACTTCTATAAAGACTTAAAATGAAAATCCCCTCCAGTGGACCCTCAGTGAGTCTCACCGACAAATGCATGAAGTAAATTTGGTTCACTGTGTGTACAGAGTTTTACTATTACCGGGCAGATCAACAGTGTGCTTTTCTGTCCCTGAAACTTCCCTAATTCAACTGAATAAATCACCTCAACTCAAGGTAGACTTATCACCTGATATGTTTTTCAAAAGTAACTTTTAAGCCGACATGGACTAGATATCCTAAGTGTGCTCAGAACAGACCTTTATATAGCAGACATTTTCACCAGTAATAACAGGTAGCTTTGCACAGGCGTTACTAACAGTGATAATATAAGTAAACCTCATCAATCCCCAGCTGGGAAATTTGGTAATGATGACTCTGTTGTGTCACTGGGACCCTGAAACTCGTTATTTTTATTATTTGGGCTGCACCTGGCTACTGTGACATGTTAAAATGTCCTTCATGAAATGGGCCTATCATGAAAAAATTGAACATCTGCAGTTCAATGACAACTGAGCAAACCACGTCTGCTAATGAAAACTATTTATCTTCTCAGGAAAAAATAGTCTTTTCATTTCTTTAATTATTAGTAGAACCAAGATATCAGTTCCTACTGTGTGGATCTTCAGTCATCTTTAAAAAAGATGTTTATTTCCCCCAAAAGCTCATTTATATTTTTTGCAGTATTTATAAATAGTACATAATCTGTTCCTACTGGATAAAGGGTATGGCTGCCAATAACCAAGAAATATAAGAAAGTGACATAGCTTTGCACTTAGTCACCCAAGTGATTAAGTTAATGACACAGTGTCTCTATCATCATCTTTAGTACAAAAAAAATTTAAATTAACCAATTATTTGGCACTAATGATCAACTACCAACAATCTTTTAAAATGTTCTGTTCGGAGGCCACGACCTACCACACTGACACTTGTAAAGTTTGACACTTGTGTCTGGACCTTTTACTGTATATATCAAATGGGATTCATCAGTTATGAGGGCTCGTGTATTGTGCTGTTTTTAGAGTCCTGCAGAAAGCAATTATAGGCTTGCAGAGTTAATTTCAGAGTGATTTCTAGTGTAATTTATTTCTGCATGTCAATAAAATGGTAATGGGTCATTGCTTATAGGGTGGCATTTTAGTTAAGACTCGTCCTGCGGTTCTTGTACACCACCGAAACAAACATTTGTCTCTGCCCATAATGAAGGCTTGTTGTAAATTTTCCTCACATGAATTATTCAGCTGCACTCAGCTGAACTGATCTAGGTGCATGCATTTGTACATTGTGTGCGTGTGTGTGTTTGTAGCTGCTCCAGATAAAGATGACGTTACTGGTCTGCAGAGCGGGAAAAGGGATAAAGCTGTTTGTATTGGATAGGATTTAGCGTCAAATGAGGAGGATAAACAGTCCATCCTGGACTGATTGAGCTTCATAATGTAATACGGACGCAAGGATACAAGAGCGTAGCGAGGCGAATGTGTGTGTGCATATGTGTGCCATGTGTGGAGCTTAGGTATGTTTGTGTACATGAGAAAGAGATTCAGTTACAGTCATATCACAGGGAAGGAGACGTATAGTATGTATGGTGACAGTGAAATCTCTTTTTTGCTCTCCAGTGTGGTTCATTTGTTAATATATTTTTGCATTTAACATGGCTCAGGAATATATTTGCATGCTCAACAAAAATATAAACACAACACTTATTTTTGCTCCCATTTTTCATGACTTAAAGTAAAAGATCTAAGACATTTTTTCCATACACATGAAATGTTTATTTGTCTCACATTTTAAAAAGAAATTAGTTTAAAAATATGTGTTAGTGAGCACTTCTCCTGACAGGTGTGGTATATAGGTATATAGGTGTGCCTTGGATTGGTCCTGATAAAAGTCTGCTCTAAAATGTGCAGTTTTAGCTTGAAGAAAGACATTTAATAGATGGCGATTTCACACTGGGCTACTGGTATAAAAGTTTTGGAGGGCAAAGTCATGACCCGCCTTACTCTGCCTCTGATTGGTTAGTGGGCCTACTTGTCACCTTCATTGGTCAGGTTGGCTTGGTTTAAGCATGACAAGTCAGTGTTTCCCCTACTGTTGTCTTGGGAGAGTGTCCCACCCCCCAATGGGACCCTGAAAGAAGCAAAGTATTTTATTTATTTTAAGTTGTGAATTCTTTCTGTTCAAACCTTTATGTTTAGTGACTTTCATTTTTAAGTTTATTTTGAAATTATGTCTTTGTTGCCACTTCTTTGTCTTTCCACTCATTCTCTGCTATGTATTTGCTGTTGTTACTGTACAGAAGTCATTGACGATGAACTGTCAGATTCATGTTGCACAATAACTGGACTCTCTCTCTGTATTTCATGATGTTGCACTGTCTTGTCGATGTTATTGTACAGCTGTTTCATTGTTAAAGACTTGTTTAAAATCTGATATTAGCCTTGCCAAGTGTTAGCAAACTGGTTAGCCCAGCTAGCTTGCCCTGTATTACAGTGAACTAGGTTCTGGGGATATGGACAAAATCAAATATCATATTTTTGACCAAATACCACAACATTGATTTTATTGATATTACGACAATAACGCAATGAGATTTTTGTTAAATAATCATCAGTAATGTAAGTAAGTGGGCAAAGACAAATAATGGAACAACTGGAACAGTCTGGAAAAGACAACACTTATGATATCATGATATGACAATATTCAAAATCTTAGACAATATCTGGTCTCAAATCATGCTATCTAGGGATGCACCGATTGACCGTCCAGAAACCGGGACCAGCCAGAAACCGGAACTGGCCAGTTTTCAGTGTGACTGGCCCTGACCGGTGACCGGCCGGTCAGGGTCACATAACCAATTGTGTGTCCCTCATTGTTATACACGTGTTCTGCACGATGGTCACATCACGCGTGCAGCAGACAAACTGGCGGTGATATCACACCCACCACAGTGCTGATCATAGCTACACACACTCAGACACATGCTTGCATGAAATTGGTGTCAGCGACAGATTCCAAGAACAGGATAAAGAGAAGACAGATTGTCTACAACGAGACAGAGCAGCTGACAAGGTCGCAGAACAGCCGTAAACTTTGTAGCCCTTCATGCTAATGTTAGCCAGCAGCAGACTGCTGCTCACAGAGGGACAGTTAAAATCTCACCTCCTGTTCTGGCTGAAGAATAAGCAACCTGTGTCTCCTCAAACATTTTCTCATCCAGACTCGTTTAACTTCTGCATCTGTTTTTCTCACGGCAAAGTTTTACTGCAGCAAACTGTTGAACCGTGTCAGTCTCTGCTTTGTTTACATCTACATCCACAGGAGATCATGTGAAATCGTGTCCCGCGAGATTCAGTGATCTCGCAAGATCGCATTCCCCCTATTCGTAATCTTAATATGAAACTATAATAAGGCCTGGCTGTAACCTGGAGGATTTTGGAGAAAATCTAAAATAGTATTTAATGAATATTTAATAGTCAGTGTTTTATTATGAACATCCAATTTAATTTTTACAAGAAAGGTTGCAAAAATGTTTGTGAATACTGTCAATTAAGTTCTTAGAAAGACTGAAAATCAGAATCGGCCAAAATCGGAATCAGGTCAGACCCTTTAAAAAAAATCGTAAATTGTAATCAGCCAGGAAAATCGGTGCATCTCTAGTGCCATCGATATATTTTCCAGCCCTACTTTGAACACAGTTAACATGCTTAACAGTTGTTTAGTCATCACACAGTCGCACAGGGAGTATGCCAGTCTCAGAATATCAAGGTACGGATGTGTGCGATTAGTCGACTGTATGATTAAACATCGCCACTTTCACTAGTTACTTGGTGATCTATTTATCAATATTTTACTCATGTACAATACCGGGGAACTGCTGCCTCAAAGCAGTTTTGCAGGCACCTGCCTCTTGCTGGTGCTGCAGCTCCATCAGATGGTAGCTTCTTTCACCCAGTGCAAATGCTCTGATGGCCTGGATGCTGCGGGACAGATGACATCTTGTACACAGCGCAGTTTTGTCAGTATTTTTATATGGAAAATTAATGAATTAATTAAAGGTTGAATGTAGTCTGTAAAAATAAACGGGTATATAACCACTCAGTTGGAGCAATGTGTAACCACGATTAGCACAGACACGGACATAAACCTGCAAGCAGAGCAGGCTGCTGCTGCTAGCACTGTTAGGTGTGTGGAAGACTGGCAGCTAACGTCAGCTGAGTTGAGGCGTTTTGCAATGTTCACAATGCATAAGCATACATTCCAGCGACATTTACAGTATAATTTGGTCATTGAAGAATGTGATCTACGGCTTCAAATGACTTTTAATATACTGTTTTTTTTTTTCCGGATAAGATTTAACAATCAATCAATGGACTGTGCTCAATTTTACTTGCTTTGCTGTTGTGTTTTATTATTGTTAGACTAGTCAGCTACTCTAAATCAAAATTTACATTTAACTGACAGGGAAATTAGTTGTCAGGAGCATCCCTAATCAGAGGCAAACTAGGGGAAAATATGAGAGAAATAGGCCTGAACCTTTTGTGTGCATAGTTTAAGTCTCAGATCTTTTACTCCAACCCATGAAAAATGTGAGTAAAAACAAAGTGTTGCATTTATATATTTTTTGACTGTATGTATTTGGGGGTTGGGAACAGTCTCATCTGCTATAGATGTAAATCCTGCAGGGCCTCTGGGATCTGTAATGTTAAATTCACTGTTAAATGTGTGGAGTTGTGAAGCCTTCTGCTGGGACTCTTCTCAGCACCTTGGCTCCAGCAGCAAGACCAGTCGACATGAGCTTATGACACATGCAAACTGCAGACTGGCTCTGTATTTTAACTGCCCTTTTTACCTTTTTATAACCATGTTTACACGTCTATTTTCAAACTGCCAGTCACTTGCTTTTCTATGGCTCTCATGCCGTTAAGATACGGTTGACTATTGTCTCAAAAGGCATGTGTCTCACACAGCCAGCGTCTCTCTGCATCTAGTAGACTGCTGCACTCAAATTAGCAGCTTTTAGTCACAGCTCTCTGTGTGACTCAACTCAACAGCCTCTGTGTGAGTTGATAGCCAAGGCTGAGGTCAACTGTGCACTTCTCTCTGTGTAGACGACATACTTTAATATAACTCACACTGCAGAGATGCTGAAAGAAAGTGTTAGCTTGCCAGCAGACATGTTTTTCTCATGTTGTTTGGAATAATGGAATAACCTGCACTTCTTTCAACCCATTAGGAATTCAATTCAAATACAATATGAAGTACTTACACGGATATCACTCATGACACCACTGTGCCTTTGTATGTTAAATCTAACCATTGCAAAACCAGACAAGACATGTACAGAATAGACACACACACACACACACACACACAAAAAAAAACTATTGTAAAAATTAGTTTACGACTTCATGCACCATGAATTTTGTTTTTATTTCAAAATAGTGGCTCACATCTTCAAATCCTACATATTGTATATGCAGTATATGTGAAGCCTACTTAGCCTATATAAAGCCTGAGTGGTGAATCTTTAAATGCTCCAGTAGCAGCCTTTAAATATGATAAAAATCTAGGAAAATAGGACAGTTGGCAGTTATGCCAGCGCCTGCCCTCCACATGACTGGAAAAGTACCATGCAGCCATAAAATGAGTGTGGCCACTGTTACAGTGAAAGAGCATGATTTAGTCTTTAAAAAAAAGAGTTTAGTTCTGCATTAGGCTTCCTGCGGCAGATTTAGAGCAGAGAAACCACAGACTCTTAACACTAAGAGAAATGTTGTGCACAGTAACATAATGATTTGCAATACAACAGAACTACAGTGACAGCTGAACAGTGATTATATATCATGAAGTCAGCAGCATAGAAACACTCCCGATAATGGCATAGGGAAAAGCTGTATTTTAGCTTTTGTATATTAGACTAGTCATAGGCCTAGTTATTGTTTTTTTTTTTTCTATCTTAAAGGTCCAGTGTGTAAGATTTACAGGGATGCATTGGCAGAATATGTGCCTTTTCGTTCAACATTCTTCGAAATCGGTGAATGGTATTCGTCGCGGGCAAGCTACCAATATGTTGGGACTATTGATGTCTGGGTTTACTAAGCCTACTCAAACTGCTTAAGCAATCCTCACTGAAGAAAAAACACAAAACACAAAAGGCGGACTATGAATAACTTAAACAGCATGAATATATAGGAATGAATGGAAGCAGGAGTTTTAGGGGCTTGGTGGCCCATTAAAATGTATTCTTTAAATAGATATTAGGAGCAATGTATACCATGTTATTTGTGCAGTGTTGATAATCATTTTGTAAAGTAAGGGTGGATATAAAGGGATTTCTGCACAGTTGTATTAACTACATTGGGGTTAGTGCTAAGGTTAATACCACAATGTCACGTTTAAAAACAATACAATATTAATATTTGATAGTATTGAAGGTACCAAAGTTATTATAAAAATGATCTGAGTACTCATTCAAGACCTCAGTTCAGTTCATTCTTTATTGTCCTGCTTGAAATTTGGTTTGCAGCAGTAAAACCGGACAGCGTTCAGTGAATTTTTCTGTAGCAGCACTGCATGCAGGTTGTTAATGAAAGCAAAAGAAAAACAGAAAAAACTATTTTGTGTGCCAGAATTGTTTTTGTGCCGTGGTATTGAAAGATGTATTGAGTATTATTGTTTTTTGAAGTTTAGAAATCTGGTGTCATGACAACTCTAGATATTCCAGTGGTAAATAATCCCATATAACATAGAACATTCTCAAAGACATGAAGATACTTCTCAGTTAATTGTGTTTGATTGTATGAGTGTACTTGTTGAGATGCAGGTGAAATCTTTAAAATGACACATTAGCCTGCTACTGGAGACCAATTGAAACAGGTTGATATTACTTCAGTCTTCATTCTGTTTAAATGACCACATTCTGCTTCCCATTATCACTGCAGTTTGGGTGGAACAATCTTACATTTGAGGAGAAAATATGCAACTCAGGTTTAAGAGCTATGGTCGTACTCTTGTGTCTGCCTTTTTTCCTCACAGACATAAAGAAACCACAGTGACAGACTCACCAAAGTGGAAATTGAAACTTACAGCTTGAAGAATGAGAATTTTATGAAACATTTTCCTTTGTACTGTAGCTTTACAAATTTATGCACCAAAGCGTAAACTTTCTGGCTCTAAAGAGGATCATTCTTTTCAGCCATCAGTCAGACTGGTTCACAGTCCCTCTGCTTCAGATATTTCTGGCACACACAAACACTCGAGCATACGTTTGAGACATAAATGATGAAGCAGGGACATCTTTCATTAGTATCTCTGTGCCATGCTACGGCTGTTAGATATAGCTTGTTAACATCCAATTTACGGCAGATACATGCAGTAGAACCATGTTAATTTCTTTGATAATGTCCAATCCTTTTGATCGGGATTTGTTTTTTTCTTCATGATTCGCCCTTTGATAAATGTTCTGTCACAGGGATTCTTATTTAAGTATTTTGGTGACCCACATTTTCAAAATAAGTTGTGACTTTGATCCAAAACCAACCAATGTTACAGGCTACAGAGCAAGTTTATGTAAGTTACTCTGGCACAGTTATTTTATGTAAATTACCTTGAATATCTTCCACTAGGGACTAAGGGAAGCTTTGGCAACCTGTGGATTATTTTGACATTGGGATTTTGTAGAACAATTTAGGGAACCTTTTCATTCTCCTGAGACATAACTGTTGGTTTTGTGAAAAATGGTTTGATAAATTGAATATTGCAGCGGTGTCTTATTGTGAAATAAAAGCCTCTCAAGGCATGACATAGATATAGAACCACATGCTCATTACTCAGGGTCTCAGCATTGATTGTAAGAGGTTGTGTTAAATGTGCTTTTGTTTGGTTTTTACAAGTAGAAAGCGGTTGTTCGGACTCAGCGTGCGCGCGTGTGTGTTGTATGATAACATAGTAAGCAAGGCCCTGCATTGATCTCTATTTTAATAGTGTGTTTGTAGAGCTTTTCAAAGAGCGGTCTGTGTGTTCAAGGCATTGATTGTTGCACGCTCACACACTTTGTACAAATGCTGATTGACAGTTCTTTCTTGAATGTTGTCTTCATTTAATGCCACACAACTTTGGGGGATTGAAGCCGTCTCTCTGCCACTGTGAATTTGTTGTTCTAAACTGTCTCTCATCAAAATTGTGTTTCAGTTGAAAAGAATATGGCAAGCTCATAAAATGAGAGGTTTTTGGTGAAGCCTCAGCATTGTCAAGTTAACAAAGGAAACTGAAAGCTTGAGATGTTACCTCTCATGTCTGTTCTAACAAGGACTTTGAATGCAGTATTTGTCCTGCTTGCCCTGACTGGTAAACACCTAAATTTCCCTTATGTTTCCTGTGGTTCACTTGATAATGTGCAGAATTTTAGTAAACGATCAATACTGACTAGTTCATAACTATTTTTTGAAAAACCCAAGTAAATATCCCTTATTTTGGTTTTCTATATTGTATAATTTGGTTCTTATGATTAATTAACTTCAAATTCCTGTTTTATACGCCTTTGCAGAAAAAAAGTAATAAAATGGATACGCTTAAAAAAAAATCACACAAAATTCAGTTTAAGTTTTTTAACTCCAGGTGGGGCAAACCAATTTTCTCAAGTTGTCATAAATTTAAAAAAAAAAAAGGTCCTTATTAACTTAATATGAACAATTTATTCAGTTTAATCTGTATTTTTTTAACTCTATACAAACTATTTTCTCATAGAAGAGCAAACCAATTATTTCAAGTTGTCCTAAAAAAAATGTCAAATGACAAAATGTAAACTAGAAAAATTGCATTTCCTTGCGAAAATGCAGTGGGAATGCATATTGCTGAAAATAATTTGAAAAAAAATTAGCAATAGTAGCAAAAGTAATAATAATAGCATAAATAGTTATAGTAGCAAAAGTAATAGTAATAGAAAAAGTAATAGTAGTAAAAGTAATAGTAATAGCAGAAATAGTAATAGTAGTAATAGTAGTAGTAGTAATAGTTGTAATAGTAGTTGTAGAAGTAGTAGAAGAAGTAGCAGAAGTAGCAGAAGTAGGTTTGAAGATTTCTCCCATAGACTTCCATTGTAAAAATTTGTTAAAAAAAGTTTTATAGTGTAAAAACTATAAAAGTTGGAAAGCTGAAAAGTAGTACCAGCAATGTCCTAAAAGAGCTGAACATTTTGATAGTTGAATGGTTTTAATAGCATAAAGTATGAAGGAGTTGATAAGTGTCAAAAAAGGTACGGAATTAGAATAATAATAATAATAATAATAAAGAACAGAAGAACAATAGTGGGAATGCTTGTAAGCATTCCCACTAATAATCCATTCAGTTTAAACCTAAATTTTTTAACTCCATACAAACCATTTTTTGCAGGTTGGAGCAATGAAATGTTTTAAGTTGTCCCAAATAATAATAATTTCTTATTTGATATATACAGTATAGCAAATATTTGTATGTATGTGAGTGTAGAATGCAACAAAAATGTGGATATTATGAGTAACAGTGTCCGCTCACTAACACTAAATATGCTAACAGTGTGGGAAGAGCACTGAATAGACAGTGAAACAGGAAGACAGCTACAAAACACGAAAGCATGTTGTTACTGGAAGACTGAGGAGCAGAGGCTGGAAGGAGGAGATCATCATTACCCATTTAACGTTAGGGCTCAGAAAGCTCAATTACACACTTCATAAAACAGGTAGACACCCAACAGGAATACGCACACACTGTAATCAGTTACAATCACTTGAACCTGACTTATTGGAAAGTAGTGGAGGAAGCTTGTATCGTCTTTGAGGAAACGCAAGTATAATCATGTTATAGTAGAACGTGTCTTTGGAAGGGCATAATTTCAAATATACTGTTATTAAATTAACTACTTAAAGGATATGTCTCCAGACTGCAGCTCAGCAGGCGGTGGTAACTTAAGTATCGTCTGGTTTTCCTAATGCAAATAAATGTAAAAAAAAAAAAAGAATAAG
>JAJHUR010077120.1:0-12342 GCA_027495735.1 Lutjanus campechanus | reverse complement strand
CTATGATTTGTACTATGATTTATACTTTTCGACCTATATTCAACTGAATACAGTACAAGCACAAGATATTTAATGTTAAAAATAAAGAAACTGCATCGTTTTTTGTAAATATATTCTCATTCTGAATTTGATGCTTGCAGCATGTTCCAGAAAGTTTGGGCAGGGGCATGTTTACCACTGTGTTACATCACCTTTTCTTTCAACAACAGTAAGTGTTTGGAAAATGAGGACACTAATTGTTGAAGTTGTGGAAGTGAAATTCTTTCCATTCTTGCTTGCTATACAACTTCAGGTGCTCAACCATCTGGGGCCTCTGTTTTTGTAATTTTTATTTTTTTTGTTTCATAATGCACCACACATTTTCAATGGGAGACAGATCTGGACTGCAGGCAGGCCAGTCTAGTGCCTGCACTCTTTTACTGTGCAGCCACAGTGTTCTAACATGTGTAGAATTTGTCTTGGCATTGTCTCGCTAAGATAAGCAGGGGCGTACCTGAGGAGGATGTCATCTGGACGGCAGCATATGTTGCTCCAAAACCTGCGCCCTTAAGCATGAGTGGCGGCCTCACAGATGTGACAGTTAGCTATGCCTCGGGCACTAACACCCCTATAAAGAACATCACAGATGTTGGATTTTGAAGTTAACGCTGGTAACAATCTGGATGGTCCTTTCCCTATTTAGGACACTGTGTTCAGAGAACACAATGTCCATGATTTCCAAGAACAATTTGAATTGTGGACTCGTCGAACCGTAGCACACTCTTGCATTTTTCGTCAGTCCACACCAGATCAGACCTGTTCAGGAGAAGTCGGTGGTGTTTCTGGATGTTGTTGATATACAGTGTGGCTTTTTCTTTGCATGTTAATGTCTTAACTTGCATTTGTGGATGCAGCAATGAACTTTGTTGACTGACAGTGGTTTTCAAAGTGTTCCTGAGCCCATATAGTATAATTTATACAATCATGTTGATTTTTAATGCAGTGCTGCCTGAGCTTTATCTGGATTCACTGAATCTCTTTTTGATATCATAGGTTATCATGGGTTCCTCTATTGGTTTTGAATTGGGCGTGCTTGGACTTTATGAAAATTCCACAATTAATTCCATGAACCAACATAAAAAAATCTACGTCAGTTGCTGAATGGCTGCAACAAAAGTTTATTTGCTGCTCTCTGTTCTCTGAGCCTGATCCAACTCATCAGCGGGGTGCTAAAGCCATTATATCACTTCAGACTGCTTTGACACAAACTGTAATTTTACCTTGCAGAAATCAATATCAGCTTAAGTATATGCTATATTTAGAACATTTTCACTGCTTTACTTTGCCATCAGACAGCCATGAAGCTGCTGTCTACGCTGTCTTCACAGCCACATTTGAGAGGCCAAAACCAGCATTTTTTCCCCCCATTTTTGCATCTTGCACTTTTTAATCAATAATCAAAGTAGTTTCATATTTTATTTCATCTTTACCAACCTGGCAAGCGGGTGAAATTTGTGAAATGTACTTGCCCGATGTGGCATTTTACTCATCCGGATTAGCGTTATTGTTGAGCTCTGATTATATGCATATTTCTTTTTCAAGCCACGTCTCCAGAGGCATTAAATAATGCAGCCGCATTGTGCTGTGACCCCGGATAAAATTGCTGGTAAAGATTGCAATTCTTATGATCAAGCTGATGCATGTGTCCTATTATAGAATATGTGTTTCAAAATCTAGAAATAAATGAGAAGTTGATGTCTTCATACATCATTACATGTAATTATATTTAATGGTTGGATCGACTTTAAAGACTTGTATAAAAGTCATGCATCCTCATTACACATAACCCTATTCTCTGTGGTGTTGGTGAGTATGTGCTCTGCTAAGTGTGTGTGCGTATATTTAAATAAAGGAGGGTGAGCATGAACAATTTATCTTCTCTTATCTGAGCTTGCTTGCATTTGCATCAGCAACCCAGGCCATGTAAGCGACTCTATGCGCTTCCACATTTCTCAGCTACGTATTTTTCCATCTCTGCCCCCTCACAAAGCTGAATTTCTAAAGTTCGTGAACTTGATTTTGTGACCGCGTGTTAGACAGATCTGTCAGTTTGCGGTTTGATCAGAACGGATCGGTTTGTTATTTTGTTCTTTGAATCTATGCCTTCTGCTGGAAACGTGCTCTTTTCCATCTCCCTCTGTGACTGCAGCCCTGATGGCAATAAACTCTCTTTTAATGTGCACGCTTAAACTAAAAGACGTGCTGTATTATGTTAATGTAGTTGTTGGTGTAAAGATAGACGGCATATTTGATATAATTGGCCCTGTGCTGCTTTGTTTATGACTGGAAGTATCACTTGGCAGGGAGTATTTACCTTGTTACCAATAGGTGACAGGTAATACAGGTAATTGTGGGTAATACAGTTCTAATGCCACTATCTGAGGATATTTTTGTCAGAATTTTCCCTCTTTAATTAGCTTATCTGTTTCCATGTTTTCTCTACCCTATGTCCCAACCTCCAATTGATATTTTCTCCTTTTAATGTGTCTTAGTCACAAAGCTGCTCCAAGCTTGATTTTATAGGCGAATTGATTGGCTTTGCACAGTCAGACTTCAGATACACTTGTTCTGGGTTTGAGAGATGGAGATTCGATTTGGATGAATAAGTAATGTCTTACAAGTAATCCTGTAGTGTTGTAGAGGGGGGAAAAAAAGAGGCTAAATAACAGAAGTCTGGCTGAATTTTATTTGTTTGGCTTTTCTCTGCTTGTTATTGCATTAAGTTCTGGGAGTCTCCTGAGAAGGTTTTTGGAATTTGAAATGAGATACCCCCCAGAAATCTGCTCACGCTTTCAGGATGCCAGTTATATTTTATTATTATCATGATTTATTCAATTGAATATTTTGGAAATCTTCTTTCATGTTTGCTACCAAAATATTTTGGCTGACATATTTCGGCATAAAACATCAACTGCTTTAAAATACCAGCTTGCAACTTTGCTAGTCTCACGTTTGGTTGCACCAGTAAAACTTCAGAAAGATCCAAGAAGAACAAGTTGCTCGGAAATACCTGTAGCACCATACCCCGCCCCCCCCAAAAAAAATCTATACTGTTGGCAGGAAGTCGCTGTATCGTCACAAACTGTAACACAACCTCTTAATATAAGAGTTTCAGGATCCAAACATATTCAAGTTGAGATGCAAAGAAAAATGCCTTTTTTATTTTAGAGCACACCCCGGTCATATTGTGCACCCATTTAACAATACAAAATGACTTGACTGCTTGATAACAGCAGCATGGTACATTGAGGAATTTGAAATGAACGTGAAAAATGCTCGCTCTTCCACGTTCACATCAAATTCCACCCATGCATCTGGCCGCCTATCCTGGTTTAATCGGAAAAACATCACAATACAGAAACTCGATACTCTTGAAATGCCATTTCATCTGGACTATAAACCACACAAGCCTTTGTACACATAAATGTACATGCAAAGAAAACGCTTGTGCTTCAAAGATTTTTGTTCAGAAGAAGCGGGAAATATCTGCCCCCACAAGTCCATTTTGCAAAAAGTCAGGGTGGTATTTCTGAAGATTGGCTGGTGCTCAGGACTCTGTTTGAAATGCCGGCGTCATGCCCTTCTCAGATGATGGTGCCGCCATTCCCTAGTCTAAAATAGGGCCCTCATTTCCCATCATGCCTCGTGCTGGACTGAGTAGTTTGCTAAGTTTATGATTATATGTTCTAAAATACAAATCTTACTTGGCCAGCTGTATTTTGCTGTATTTTAAATGGGCAAATGTAATTTAAAGCCATTATTAATCAACATATGAATCAAGTATCCTTTCAGATATTTTGACAATATTAGATATTTAGGAAGCTAATGTTAGCTTTGTCTGTTGGTTACATTAGCTACGCAGTTGGCAGTTGTTGCTTTTTTAACAAACAACTTGTTTATGTGGTGGAACCCCGTTTAAATTTAGTTGTGTGTATGTCTCTACTTAGTTGCACTTACAGTATCTTATAACATTATATAACTTTTAACTTAAGAGCAGCTGCAACCAGCTCCAGATCCCTTCAGCAATGCCCACAAAAGCATCTGCCACTCTCGCAACACACAGTATAGCCACTTTTTTTTTTATAGCAGCTTAAAGAGACACATTGATGCCATGTGTTGCTAAATATCTCACTATTTACCAGCTCTCCATATCTCTGTACTTTTTAATACCACCGTCTTCTCCCTCGCTCTCAGCCTTCTACTCCTGCTCCTCTGAGCCTTCCTTCACAGAGTAGACTTAATTATTTATCGCCATGATTTATTTAGCTTTGCTCAACACAGGACCAGCAATCTCCATCCTGCTGTCTCTAACTTTCTGTCCCTCCCTCCCTCCACCTCTCTATATCTTGCTTTCTATCTTTCTTCCGGCATCTCTCCAGATCTGCTCCTCTCTCTTTCTTCCATCTCTTTCAGCAGAACTTAATCTCCCCCTGCTCTCTCGCCGAGCATTTCTATATTTTCAAAATAACCTCCCCCCTTTTCTCGGCATCTGTTTCTCATCCCAAAGTCTTCCAAACTTTTTGAGCCCAAATCTTTTTCTGTTTTGTTTTCTTTTCAAATTTGCCGATAATCTCCTCTTTTTGTCATGTTAGTTCGTTTTTTATTTCTCTCCTTTTGACACTCATTAACCAGTCTTGTCATTCATCTTTTTCCTTCTTTGGAGTCTTCCATTGAACAGTTTTATCGCATTCTTTTTCCTCCAATGTCTGTCTAACATCATTATTCCCTCTAATCTCAGGTCAGACATTTCCAAATGATTTCAGCAATTATTTTTGTGCATGTGTGCGCATGTGCGCGTCTTTTCTCTCATGTGGCACAAGCCGCCAGTGTCACACAGTTGGAATACAGATCAAGTAGACACATTCCTGCAAGAAGTAGTGTTGAGGAAAGCAGCATCACAAGAGTAGTCCTGAAGTTAAGTTCATTATCTGCAAAGTTTCTGTGCTCATTTATTCTGTTTTGATTTACTTCGACTTCATCTGTTGCTGAAATGGGATGGGAAGCGCAATAAAGAGGAAAAAAGAAGGAGGAAGACAGAAAAAAAGAAGAGAAACATTTTTAATACTTTAATTAGTGTTTGAAGTGTTTGAAGTCTTTGGATTCTTTGGATCCCTTGGTTCACTGTACGTAGTAACTGAAAGCTCTAATAAATTCAGAACCAAACTTATCATATTCATTTCCTTGCCATGACTCAAACTGCATAACTGCATGACTTCCTAACCTTCATTTTCTTTCGCATAGTAACATGTAAGTACAGTTTCATTCTCAGTTGTTTTTTTTTTCTTTTTGCAAATGGAATGTCTTTGTGGAGGTCCGAAGGTCACCTCCTTCATGTTTTTTCAGCCTACTCTCATTTCCAACTCATCACACACCAAGGATTTGTCACCGCACCTTTGCAACTCATACAGACGCGGACAGTACCAGTTCATGACTGAAAGCTAGGTCATGTGTTGTATGTAACATTAAAAAAAAGCTATTGAAACCCCAAATATTGTGCATCGTGCCATGCAGCTTTGTGCCGAAACTTAAATAAGTAGCTTTTTATCCATGGATCAAACCAAATAGTTTTTATATCTAAACCTAACGGAGACGTTTTATATGTCTAAACTTAAATAAATAGCGTTTTGTGCCTAGACCTATCCAAGTACTTTTTGTTTCTAGACCAAATCAAGTAGTTTTTGTGCCCAGACCAAGCCAAATAGATGTTGTACCTAAGCCTAACCAAGTAGTTTTTTGTGCCTAAACCTAACTCTTTGTATCTAGACCTAACCAAACTGCGACTGTTTCACAGCGTTAATCATGTGTTGAAAAGGTTTTCTGGTCGTGTCAGATGGGTACCTTGTGCTTCAGCGTCAGACAGCAAGGGGCGGTGACAAATCCTATGTATGTATGTGAAGAGTTGGATTGAGAATACGTTTTTTTTTTTAATGAATGTGCTCAGACTCATTTAATATCTCATGTTTCTCTCATTCTCTAACCCTCTTGCCTGCGATGGGATGCTCCTCTCCCTCCTTCCCTCCCTCTCTCCCTCCCTACTTCCTCATCCTCATGTCGTGTGTGTTTGTGCGTGTGTTTGCGGTGCAGTGCATGGGCTATGGGAGGAGTGGTCATCATGGAGTCTGTGCTCCGTGACGTGTGGGCGGGGCACGAGGACGCGAACCAGGAAGTGTGTGAACGGAGGCGGGGTCGTGGCTTGTGGACGGCCCGAGGTTCAGACCAAACTCTGCAACATAGCAGTGTGTCCTGGTTAGTACCATCCCCATTTACATGATACACCCAGTCTCTCTCTCTCTCAACCTCTCTGCCTGTTCAAGCATGTCTGTCTTCTTCTTATTTTTCTTCCAAATCACAAAAAATTTCCTTTACAGCTCTTGGATTTACACGCATGTGCATTTATATTTTGTGTTCTTCCTTTATAGGTCTTGTAGAGTCCAAGTGTCTCTCTCCTCTTACAAAAACGTGGACTAATGCTGCGATCATGTCTCATCACACACTGTAATTACAAGCAGCTGAGGGGAAAAAACTGTACTGTAATGTTGGCCTCCCATATTTCTAGATGTAGGATATTGGTAAAATCTGATAGCTATGATATCTTCCACTGGGCTGCAAAGTTGGCATCACTGGCAATTACATCTAAATAAAATTCCATACTGACATCAACAGAATCAATTATGCTGAATCAAATTACTTTATTGACTGGTGTGATGTAAGGACAAGCCTGGTATCACCAGTAATTTGTTCATGTATTTATTTATTTTGATGTTTTTCTGTTGTTTCATGTTAGTGGTCCAGACTCAAATATATCAACAGCTCCGGGGTTATTATGGGGTTATTACGGAGCAGAAGCTTGCTCTGTCACACACACGCATACTACAGTATACTGCTCTCGAAAACTTACTCAAAATGTCTCAGTGACATTCTCTTAACACTCTCAACATGTTAGCAAGTTGCTACAGACACATTAACTCTGTGTAAAATTCACAAAATACCTGGGGAAAATGGGGAGAAATGATTACAAGAGTGATGCGGCGGCGTTTCCTTAGCAAGAACTTTACTCTAGTGAGGAAGACACTGTGATTTCCGACAGAAGCAACTGATCTCAGATTACGGGTTCACGCCGTTACAGTGTCAATTAAACACTAAAGAATAAAGCAAACAAATTTTAAATAACACCCTTTTAGTATTTTAACCCTTTTTTAAACGTAATGATTTTAACTGTTTTGAATGATTTTATTTGACAAACCATAAATTTACTGTGCTTTTAATTTCAAAGCATTATTCTTTTTTTTTACTCATCACACTGTGTGACTGTCTGATTACACTATGTGATTGAAATTTTTATAGAGACATTCATGGTTCCTGAGGCCACAATGTTTTGTTAATCTCCTGACTTTAACTCTAGCGCCACACTGAGGTTGCTGTTGGCTGTTTTGAGTGAATTATTTAAACAAATAATGAATGTAATTTCTGTAAACTTTGCTACTGTTATTGACATCCTTCCTCAGGATGATTTGTAATAACTTTGGTCGTCCTTAAATTTCCATCAAGTGCAATCTTCAGGTCAAAATTTTAAGTTGTCCGGTAATATAGTTTTTGACAAAATACCTGAAACAACTAATGACATTCCCATCAGCCTCAGATCTTCTCTGTTTAGTGCTGATTAGCAAATGCTAACGTGCTAAACTAGGATAGCAAGCATGAAAAACATCAGCCTGCTTAAGACCAGTAAAACAGCATTGTCACTGTGAGCTTGTTAGCAGGCTGACATTAGCATTTAGCTCAATGCACCACTGTCCCTAAGTAGCCTGCAGCTTCACAAAACCATTAGCATGACTGTAGACTCTTAGTCTAGTTTTTAGAGAGTTTGCTGCCTTCCTCTACTATTTTTTTTACCTTTTGTCATCAATTTAACTCCCTGTTATTATAAGTCTATTTGTACCTAGTTTGACTTATTAATGAGCTGCTAGTAATGTAGCACACGGCACTTTAGTTTCCATTTAACCAGCTTGGAATAATTGCATGAGCACTTCTAATTTGTAATATTAGGAATGTTTTACCGTTCTGCTGACATGCTGTGAATGCAGCATAACCCCATCTTTCCTGCCTGCTTATGGTCACTTCATTAACTCCTGTTTCCTCACCAGCCTGTCCTCACTTTCAGTTCCATAGTCATCTGTGGTCAGCCGTGGAATACACACCCACTCTTCAAACTGTCACTCAGCCACCCTGACGGATCGCAGCCTAACAAAGCCTTTAGTTTGGACTTCTATGCCTCTTCCATGGTTGGCTTGGTTTAGATTGCTGAGCAGTTCTGCAGTGGAGCTCTCCTGCTATTGTCTCTGAGATTACCTGTTAGTCCTATACCATGTCGAGACCAGCAATAAGTCACTCGTGCGGCCCCATCTAATTCTGGTGTCGAGGGTACCTCAGGACTTTATTCCAATCTGGCTCAGACTGTCCAGCTGAAACGTCTTTATCAGGCTGCCATTGAACTGGAATGGGGCCGACCGGTGATTGAAATAACGTCTCAATAGAGCAGACTCAGAAGTAACAGTGGGGTAGGGTTTTTACCAGCCTATCAGAGAGCCGCTTTCCAGATGCACACGTCTCCTGGGATGTAAATACTAGTCATTATATAAGGCAGAGTTTAAATCTTGCATGAAGGGGAAAAAGCCTTTGACATTTTGAAAGTATACTTCAGGCATATGCATTGTCTCTGTGCAATTTTAATTTTGTATTTCAAGTGTCCCTTTAGAAAGCACTTACTTTGAAAGCATTGACATTAGAAAGGAATATTCATTTCAGTGATTTAATTGGTTCCTGCTTTCTATGTTGGAAGAATATAAATAGTTTTATGCATAATGGCATTACTGGACGCAGAGACGCTAAAACATAAGAGAGTTGAAATTGGAGGCTACTTTCTGAATAATAACCCTTTTTTTTTAAATTCCTGAATTGATTTCAATCCGAGTGAGAGTGTGTGTGCCTATATAGTATGTAATTACTCACAGGCTAATTATCACAGGGTAAGTGCTTTTTTATTTATTATTGCTAAAGCATAGAATCCTGTATCATTTTCCGCTGGTAAATGATACATATATATTGATGTGAATGCTACTGGAGCCTTTATGTGTTCTCACCCTCCCTTCTGAGTAATATTTTTATTTTTGCTTTTTTTGTTTTTGTGTTTTTCAAAGGTTTTTTAAGGTTAATATTTAAATAAAACAAAACTGTCCCCGATGCCAGACAAAGAGGCACCAAAGTTGCGTCTCAAAGAGGGAGGAACGGGGAGACGTCCTAATCTAAAGTATGGCCTCCAGGATGTTTTGCCATGCTGTTTTGGGAACAGTGATGGAAAGAGAGGGTTTGGGAGAAAGGCGAGGCTCGTCCTTCAAGGGCCTTAAGGAAATCTGTGTGTATGTGTGTGTCCTCACATGCTTTATGTGTTTGTGTACGAGTGTGTGAATCTATCACAACAGATTCAGCGTGCTTTTGGGAGTTCAAAGGCAATGGTCCTTTGAAATGATGAATACCAGCGTAGGCCTTTTGGCACAAAACGTCCATGCATAGTGAACAGAGCTTTGATGGATCTGTGTGTGTGTGAATGCGTATATGCACGTTTTATATCCGTCCCTGTCATAGGATCTCACTGCACACCATGTATTAAGAACATATTCTGCACAAATAAAGGTGCTGATTAGAACCATAAATAGTTCTTCATCCTGTGCCCATAGGAGAACCTTTTTTGCTTTTTGGTAGAACCTTTTATAATGGTTCCACTTGGAACCCTTTCTTTATACCCAGAACCATCTGTGAAAGGTTTCACACTGAACCCCCTGAAGGCTCTTTTCCACCAAATTAGCTCTGGTTTTTGAACAGGTTGTGTTTAAGATTCTTGTAATCTTGGTGCAATCTAGTGAACCAATCCACAGATTGGTGGAACCATTGAACCATCAAAGGGAGTCATCAACAGAGGGTGCTGCACAGTGCACAACAACCTGTTGAATATGACATTCCCAGTTTGGGTCCCAACAAAAGCCTGCTATTTTTTGGTTCCAGCTAGGAACCAACTTTTCTGGTTCTGAACCAATATAATTTTGCTGGAAATGCTTCACAATTAGGTGATTTAACCGGAACGGGGAAGGATTCTGTAAACTCTGGTTCTCGAACCAGTTGCGTTCTAGGACTCAACCATCATGCTATTTTTTTTGTTCAGCTGGAACCAAAAAAGTAGCAGGTTTTCATTGGGAACAAAAGTGGGAGTGTCATATTCTACAGGTTGTTGTGCGTGGTGCAACACGCTGGTGAATTGTTCCACTAGTAGAAATTCGGGCTGGTTCACTATATAGCACCAAGCACCAAGGTTCCAAGATATCTGGAACCTACCAAAGGGATGGTTACCGAGAACCCTTTTATATTGCAAGGGTTTTCTCTAAAACGCACCCAGAAGGTTCTACAAGAATATTATGGAATGAAGGATCCCAGATGAAAGAGTTCTACAAGGATTTCAATAATTCTTCAAGAACTCTTTCATCCAGCAAGGTTTCTTTTTGTAATGGAACCTTAAGTCTTACAAAGTACCCTTAAAACACCCTTCCTTTAAAAAAAAAAAAAACAGTCCTTCAGAAGCAAATGATTCTGGGTAAAACCTTTTTGAACCCTTATTTCTAATAGTGTATGCTACACAGCATACTTTATACCATCTATACTACAGTATGTTAAACCGGTGTAGATTAGAATTGATTCAAACTCAACTATAATTTCCTACCTCTCTCTACATTAGCTTACCTGCTCGGTAAAAACGTGTTATGACAAATGCATGCACGTGGACAGAGCTGCAAATGTTAATTTGACAGGTTTTTGTATCAAATAAAGACGATTAACAGTGATATATGAATAATTAATTCGATCATATCAGACCTGTCCAAGCTCACATCAGGAGCTAAAAGGCACGCTCATGTGTAGGCAGCTTGCTGGAAATTGCCTTTACGTTCGTTGACACCTTTTTTTCCTTACAATATAAACAGTGAGTTCATAGCCAAGGATACACAGGGATTAATGGCTATGTTTTAATTACAGGCAAATTAAAGTTTGTGGCTTTGGCAAGAAAAGAGCTTACTATCACAGAGCGGACATGCTGTTTTCCTATATTCTCTGTGTGTTAGTTGGCACTTGTTTTCTCCTTGTAAATGTCTGCTCGTGTACTGTATGTTGAGCCCGCCTTGCAAGATACAGTAGTCCCTGCTAATGAGTGCAATAATTTTAATGTAATTTTGTTCCTCTCATTTGCTGTAAATGTGTTAATTTGTTAATTTGACACTTTTTTCTGCACACACTGACACAAGCTTTTTACCACCCACTCTATTTTTTTTTCTTACTACTTTTGTGCAATTGTGTCCTGTGTGAGTCTAAAAATCAAGGATATTTTTCAGGTTTTTTTTTCCTCTTTTGGAAGCTGCTTCAGACTTGTCACTTTAATTACTCAGGATTGGTCTTGGGAAATGCCACATTCACACTTAAATTCTCGCACACAGCTCATTCCGTGTGCGTCAACCCCGACGCAGCGAGCTGGAACACTGTCCGAGTCACACACAGCGTGATTGACCACATTACCAAGGAGAGTTGGCAATGCTTTCCCACTTGGGAGAACCAGACAAATACATTTACTGCACTGTACTTCACTTACTTAAAGCCCCTGTGTGTAGAATGTGTGCCTCAATATATCATTCTGAGCCGAAACAAGAGCAGTTCTCACTTTGAATCGCTATTCTTGTTAATATAGAGACAAATAGAGAGGCTGCAGTACAGTCTGACAGCACATACAAAAAAGCTATGCAGCAGAAGGGCTGTAAAGACAGGTTTCTTTTATTTTACATATCATAGTAGCCTCTTGAAATTTGTGTGATTAAAAACCTTTGTCGCTGTAACTATAAGGGCATACATAATGTATTTCTTTTTACCATAAATTAATCACTAGACAAGGAAAAATGAGCTCAACTTGACTGAAGGTTACATTAAAGCAACGGAATAATAATCAAACTTTAAACTCTATTAGTTGAAATTAAAATTTAAAGCTGCACTAGACAATATTTTCATATTAACAATTAATCAAAAAAAAAAAAGTAATGTGACAGGTGTTGCTTGTAGTCATAAACCTACAGAGAATTCTCACTCAGCCCTGCTCTTTGCAGCTGCCTTTACTGCCCTTTAGCTCATTGTTTTGGTGTGTCAGCTCGCAGCTTTAATGTTTTGGTTCATTAGTTCCATTTTCATCAACCTCCTCACCAGCAGCAGCAGGCAGCT
>JAJHUR010077118.1:0-14379 GCA_027495735.1 Lutjanus campechanus | reverse complement strand
TGTGATGCCGTCATTTTCATGCTTTGCCATTCCAGCGATGTTACCAAACACCTGCAAAAAGACAGGAAAATGCTTAGGAAAAAAAATATTGTTACAATCTTGTATCTTTAATTTAAGTCCATATGTCCTTCCCCTAAATGTTGCTGAAACAGTTATTTTCAAACTGAACAGCGACCGTCGGTGAAAGTCTTCATCTCGGCTTCCTGTTGACCGTTCACTGCTACAGAAGAACATGAACGGCTTCGATAGGAGCCTGGTGCACAGAGACCGTATCAAGTCCTGATGGAGGGAAAGAAACACCGACTTGCCTGCATTCGATACAGATGTCCATGGTTGCAGCAGCCAGGTAGAGTGCTTATTTTCAGTTGACGCTGTAGAGAAGAACAGGACAGTCAGTGCATGTCCTGCAATCCCATAGAGCGGTCCAGTTAAAATCTATTAAGTTAAAAAAATAACCCAGTGGATACAGTTATGGAATTTAAAGGGTAACAAGTTTTACTCTATTATGTGCTGCTGCAACAATTTGTCATTGAATATAATTAGGTTGGCATCTTCATAATTTATTTTTCAGTCACTTGAGACAATGTCTGAGATTTGCTGGTTCTAGCTTCTTAAATGAAGATTTGCCCATTTGCCTTTTCTGACGGTAAATGAAGTTTTTGGACTGTTGGTTAAACAAGCAAGACATCACTTTGCGCTCAGGAAAATTGTTATCAACATTCACAAATTTGATGTTTTGTAGACTAAACAATCAATTGTTAAATAATCTCCAGATTAACAATCAACTTAATGGTCGCAGCCCTGTACGTGCGCCACAAACTCGAGATCTCTTGCGTCGGAGGATATGAAGGCACTTGAACGCATCCTCTGGTCTCAATTTTATTGGGAAAAGAGATGCTGCCCCTTAATAAGTTAGACCAAGAATGGTGCTCTACTAAACTCCAATTCAGTCGTCTTAAGGTAACATTACATCACAACAGTTTAAGTTAAGGGAAGGGTTGACACGAACCAACCGCTAGCCACGTGGTTCACATGTATTAGCCTTAAGCTAACACCGGGGTTAGCTGTAAGCCTTACTATAATGTCTAACATTTGAAGTATTACAGAGTAAGGCGGCGCAATATTGGTTATTATATAAATATAACACCGTAATATTAATTATCGTGAAGCGTTAACGTGACTCTGCATGACTACAGCTGCTACATGAGCTAACGCTAGTTCTGGTGCAGTTTGTGTAGCCCAGGCCAATATTGGCAAATAACTTTGCATTAACATTAGTAAATTCCAGCTTCCTTAGTCCATAAACGCATAAGCTAACTGATGCAAGCTTAGTTATGTACACAGAACGTGTGTACAAGAGAACAAATCTGGTTGAGGCCTTACCGAAGTTGTGAACCGGCTGGTCTTTCCCCTCATGGAAATCTTGAGAGGAAGAGGCTGAAAGGAGCGCCTGGCTGTGTTATATACGCTCGCGCCGAGCAGCAGTCCGCTGATTGGTCCGCATGGCTCACATGGACACTTTGCATGACGGGATATGTATTTTTAGAAAACGTTTAGGTACTCTTGCAGCTGTCTTTTGGTTCATTGGCATCCAGACACGCGAATAACAACACAGAAAGAGATTTGGACATTTGAGTGAAGACATATTCTTCCCAGAAAAAGACAGAACCGAATACATTGACACATATTAAGAGATAAATACTCTATTCGACCTTAGTTTTTTTTTTTTTTTTCTTTTTTTTAAAAACTTACTTCAGAGTCACAGACCTGCATCCATGGTCCTCAACCAATGTGTCTTTTACAGTGTCGTCCACCAAACTTTCACACAATGTAGATAATGTTCTCTTTGTGTAATTCTGAGTTTCACGACATATTCATTCCTCGTGAATGATTTAAAAAGGTTAGAGAAAATTATTTTAAACTCATTCATAAATTTTATCCAGACAAAGACTATGATGAAAAAAAATACTAAAAAATAAAAACTGTGTTTTTATTGCTGAAATTTTTGATGAGGGGTTTGATTTATTTTGGAAGAGTGTTTGGTCTCCTATAATACTGCACGAAAAACACTGACAGTGTCAACTATGTTTAACTTTATTATTTCAGTGGCGAAATTCCATATAAATGTACATTTACAGGTAGGAAGCCAGCTTTGTTGCATTTATTAAGGAATTCAGGCGATACATTTATTCACATATATTCAGTTCGAAACTGTCTGAAACAAAAAGCAATCGTGACTATAACATTTCGTAATAAGTTACATTTTTATATATTTATTTGACTTTTTTTTTAATTTATCCCCACTAGCATTACATGCATTTTTGTTTTTAAATGTTGTTTTCTTTTATGATTTTTATTTATTTTTCTTTCTTGCATTCTCTTTTGTACAAGTTTTTGTAAGGGTAAATTGTTTTTAATATATATTTTTAAAATTAACTAGAGGCAGAAAAGAGCTTCGCTCGCGCCGAGCAGCAGCCTGCTGATTGGCCTACGTAGCTCACGTGGACCGTTTGCATGATGGGATATGTATTTTTACAAACGTTGTAGCATGTTAGAAACCTCTTATTCTCTCTTTTTGGGTTATTGTCCCTTATACCGACATAAACAGAGATGTTGACGTTTCACTAAGGACATGTTTTCAGCAGAGACAAATATAATTGAATATATTATGTATAAAGAGAGAAATACACCGCTCAGCCCAGAAGTAGTTCTTTAACCTACTTCAGAACCACGGACAGCAGCCTGCCTGCCGCTGACGCTTGTGGTTTGGAGAGAACAGTCCAATTCCATAGTCCGAGTAAACACTTGCTAACTAAGCTATTATTGGTGTCACACCGAAAGAATTTAACACAGCGTTGACTAAATTCTTTTTGCGTACGTGGGTCTGTTTGTCAGTGAACGTTGAAATTCCTCCTGCATAAACAAGCAGCTAAGTAACAGCTAAAGTTAGAGCTTATGTACGGCTGTGAATTATCTTATTTTATGGCTGAAAATCCCACAACGGCTTATCTCTGACTCTTTCGTGGCATACAATCGTCTCATTGACGGCTGCAGCAGGTTTACAGTTGTAACGTACCGTGTGGTGGAGCATAGGTAAATCTTATCACATGACTGTGCTCTGAGCAGAAGGCAAGGCAGCAGCAGCGCGAGCCGCAGCAGCAGCAGCGGGAGCACGGGGCTTCATGTAAACACGCCGCGCGCAGGGCTTTGTTTCACACACGCTCACACTCCGCTGGTATCCCCCCTCTAGTCATGCCATGGATATTTTGTGGCAATATCAGTTCAGAATCATTTTACTCGGGGATTCCACGGTGGGGAAGTCGTCGCTGCTGAAACGCTTCACGGACGGAATTTACAGCGATGTAGCGGACCCGACAGTCGGGGTAGATTTTTACGCCCGCTCGCTTGATATCGAGCCCGGGGTGAAGATAAAGCTCCAGCTCTGGGACACGGCTGGTCAGGAGCGATTCAGGTATGAAATAAACGTCACGTAAATTAAATGTAATTGAATATAACGAGCATTCAGCACCGAGCAATTTGTCGTTAAATAATGGAGAGGCCTTGTCGTGTTTGGCTGCTATTCTAAAATGAACCCTTTTAAATTAAATGAGAGCCATTTCTTGGCCCATTATGATGTAATGAAGTGAGTGGAGACGGTGGAGAAAAGGGTCAGGAGAAGATTAAATAGGCCTCGATCTTATGACTGGCCTATATAAATATATCAGAGAAAGATCGAGTTGCATCACTGCATCCATTCACGGATGATGGGCAGCCTCCTCATATTTAGGCCCCAGTTTGATTCCCTGCATCATATAGCCTACTGACTGCTCAGTCTCCAGGGTAACACAAGGATGACATACTTTACTCAAATCTGTTGTTTATTTTTTCTTTTTGCATTCATCTACCCTGTTGCTTGCTCTGTTTTCATGTGTCCCCGCTGTCACGGATAATTTCCTTTTAAGCACTTCTCTGTGTGGAGAAGCAGCTCCGCTTCTTTAGATCTGCTTTCCCTTTTGAAGCCCAGGCTTCAGAGGGTGTTTTCCGTCAGGCTTCACCACACACAAGTCTTTCACTTCTGTCTTAAACCAATACGAGAAGTGTTTGCGACATCAATTAGCAATTTTTTTTAAACCATGACATGCATAAATTAGGACTTCAGCACAGATGGGCCAAGAGGGGAAACAGCTCCAGGGCCTTCGACCTTTTGGGGCCCCCAAACATCCCATGTTTATTGTCTGGTTTGTGGTAATTTGGTTCATTTAATTCAATTCTTTTCTGTTTATTACCATCATTCATCCCCAGCAGGGCAATTAAAGGCCCACTGTGTAAGATGTAGGGGGGTTTATTGGCACAATATAGCAGTAATGGAATTTTATATTATCTAGTAAATAAGTACGGTCAATACCACATTGTTCAAAACAATACAATACTAAGATTTTAAAGGATTGGAAGTATGGAAAGTCAGATATAAACAAGAAATCATCTAAGTGCTCATTCAAGACCTCAGTTCAGTTCAGTTTTTATTTTCCTGCTTTAAATTTGGCTTGCAGCAAAACTTTTTTTCTCTACCAGCACATTTTTTTAAAAATGAAAAAAAAAAAAAGATCCTATTTTGTATCACTTGGACTTTCTTTTCTTCTTTTTGTAATGGTATCGAAAGAGTTACCAAATATTGTTCTTTTTAAACTAGTATCAGAGTTGTGTTTTTGTTACCGTAGAATGAGATGTTTACAGAGGGTCCTCCTCTGCAGAGTCTGTCATGTTGCACCACCATTTGTCTACAGTAGCTTAGAATGGACAAACCAAACTGGCTCTAGATACAGCCATTTGTGTTTTTTTGCATGCTTTGCCGTCACCATAGGTTCTCCTACAAGTGGCGAAGTGTTTGCAACCTGCGAGCTCAACACTAGGTGCCACTAAATCCTGCACAATGGTCCTTTAAAGTTGAAATGTGTTTGCATTTTGAGGTCCTGTCTTGTAAAGGTACCCTATGTCAAAATCTAGTTTTAATACTTTGATTATTTCAGTCTATACTGTGCACACATATGCACATTTATTAAATGGCCACTGTGTTGGATTTAATGGTATCTAGCAGTGATATTGTAGATCGCAACCGAGTACTGCTCACCTCACTCTAACCTGCCAAGCACGTCGCAGAATGTATGGTGGCTGTGAAAAATATGAAAGGCCCTATTTAGAGCCAGTGTCAGGTTTGTCCATTCTGGGCTGTAAAGGACTCATTCTAAGGTAACAAAAACACAATGATTCACATTTCCAGGTGATTATACACTAATGAAAACATACTTATGAATATTATATTCCATTTCTGCCATGTTCTGTCAACAGACCCCCTTAAATCTTACACGCTGCACCATTAACATTTGCACATACAAAGTGATGCAGCAAAACTGGCATAGCAAAATACATACTGTATAATGAAGCTGCTGTCTGCAGTGTGCGCTGCGGGTGCTTAAAGGCAACAGGATACATACAGAAAACAATGACAATGCACAAAGAGTGAACATACTTCACGCCATGTATATTTATGACTATTAACAAGCATTGAAAAAGCCAAACCCGAAATCTAATTACCCTGACGATCTGTGTGCTTCTGAGTGGCCTAAGCTCTGATAGCTATGGTGAAAGAGAATATGGATCTTATCAGAAATGTAGACGTGAGTCATAAAATGGGGACACAAGACTTTCTTTACTTGGCAGCCTTGCCTTACCTTAACTGCCCTGAATATTTAATTGTTTGATCTATGCATTGAAGAGGCTTGGTAAAACAGACAGCTTCAAAAGGAACATTTCCAAATGCTCTATCACTTCAGTGGACAGGTTTCATGCACCTGAAAGTCTTAGCTTCTGCTAAGCTGCTAGTTGTGTGTTTTGGAGATATGGGCTGTAGAGATGTCTGCCTTCTGTCAAACATAGGCCGAATGGAATGAGTTGACACTCGGCTTGAGTTGCTCAATGCACCAAAAATACATTTGAAAAACTCAACACCAATAACTCTTTCCAAAAATCATGACTGGGAGACTCAATCCAAACCAAACTGAACCTGCCAACTGTATCACTGTGCAGAAGGAAGCATGCATCTACTCATGGATAAGAGGCTCATGCTCTTGACATAGTGGAATGTAAACATTAATGCCGCCTCCTCGGTTGAGTTGTAACCTCTCTTCCATGAGTAGATGCACACTTCTCTCTGTGCAGTAATACAATTTACGGTTGTAGTTTGGCAGAAAGAAAACAGTCCCTCCAACAAACTGCTAACAACAAGATTTGTGGATTATCACTACAAGCCAAGTTTCATTCAGTTTCACTATATTTTAGAGAAAGCAGACATTGGCCAATCTCTACAAATCCTGGACAACTCACACCAAAACAATCTAGATGATAAATAGCACTGTAGGTAAGAGAAAAAAAATGTGCACTGTTAATTTTGAACTTGCTTTAGCAAGACCAAAGGGCTTGACTTAGACTTGTCTCAACTAACTCTAGACTTTCTCCATAAGACATTAAACCAGCTCCAGATCTTACAGTGATTTCAGGACAGTGGAAAGCCTTTTTATGGCTGCTCATGGGTGTGTCTAAGATGTTCAGAAGTGTTAAGTCAAGATCATTTTGCCTTGAATTACTAACATGTCATTAATCTCTTCCCACCAGGTCTATCACAACATCATACTACCGTAACTCTGTGGGCGGGCTACTTGTCTTTGATCTCACCAATCGCAAGACCTTTGACCATGTGAGGGAGTGGCACAAGGAGGTGAGTGAGCACATCCTGCCTCACCACATGGTCTACATCCTCATCGGCCACAAGAGCGACCTCAACAAGGACCGCAAGGTGAGCCGGGACGAGGCGGAGCAGCTGGCGGCCGACCTGGGCATCCGCTACGTGGAGACGTCGGCTAAGTGCAACAGCAACGTGGACCGGGCCTTTGAGCTGCTGACCAGAGACATCTACGAGCTGATGAAGATGGGTGAGATCGTCACCCGCGACGGCTGGGACGGGGTGAAGAGCGGCCTCACCGCCAAGGTCCTCTACCCGGCCGAGGACGAAGAGGAACTAGCCGCCGCGACCGCTGAAAAGGGCTGCCACTGCTGACTGAGACCTCTCTGTGTCCATACACTGTCCTGTCATGCCAAGAGCTCACCTCGTCTCACAGCACTCACATCGAAACCAAGTCCCTCAGGCTCAGCACCCTGTGATATCACCATCCATCACTCCCTCACCTTGTGCTTCGTGCCCTCTCTGTGTGTGGGTCCCTCTGACAACAGGGATTCTTTTCTAACAGGGGGCCACTGTATACCCCAATGTGTACCTTATAGGCAAGTTGTATCTCTAACTTCATGTGGTGTAGCATGAGCCAACCAGTTTTTGGTCTTTGTTGGGTTTGGAAAAGACAGAAAGCGTGCCGAGGTGATCGTGTCTTGGGGCTTGGAGCGTAGCCAATACTTCTTTTGACAGCCCTGGAGTTAATGGACTACTGAATATGCTTAAGGTGCAGATCAATCCATGGACTATGACTTCCTGTGGTCTGGCATCTATTGTCGGCTTCTACCTGTCAAAGTTTGTGCGATGCTTTGCCTGCAATCTTTTGTGACTGTAATATTGTAAATAATAGTGAAATCTATAGAGATGCAAACTAAAAAAAAAGGTCACTGAAAGCTATTTAATTGATAGTGTGAACAGACACAGTACACTCTACAATAAGTGTCACCATATTAAATCAATGTGCTCCTGCTAGTGTAAGCTGTATGTGCACTTACGCCAAACTGACTTAAACCTTTGATCATTCTGTGAATAGATGAGTAATGTTTTTGTAAAGAAAAAAAAAGAATATAGATTATTTCTAGTTTAGGTGTACAGGCCACTGTAATTAGGATAGGTGGTCCCATTTAGGTATTTGTATCATAGCATCAACAGGAGCAAGACATAAAGTGTGTCACCTCTCAGTCATCAGACCTTTATTGACTTTGTCAGCCGTAGTAAAGATGTGTTTGATGAAGAACAAAAGGGAGTTTGAAGTTCACCTGCAGCTGTTTGTATCGCAGGCAAACAGCTGTTTTGTTCGCTCAATTACCTAAAAACAATATTCCATTCAGGCCTCAGCTGATGATGGATGCCAACCTAACAAATCTAATGGTGTGGATATACGTATGTGCTGCTTTTGTGTATAGACTTGCTGTGCTTCAGAGGTGTCAGTAGGAAAATTGGATTTAAGTCTGTAGAAAAGTCAGGCCCCCAAGTAGAAAAAGCCTGAGAATGCCACATTAAAGGCCTGAGTATACTCCCAAACAGACAGCAGTGGACGTGTAGTCGTTCTGTATACTGACTACTGGATAGAGTCCGCTTGGAGGACGCATTCCCAACATGCACAGACGGTATTTCATAGCTTGTTGTAGCATAGTGGCCTTACGGACAAATCCGTGTGGTCACAACAAATTGGATGTACGCACAGAGCCTACACGTACACCCTCTGATTATGAACTTTTCGTCACGCAGACCCTCGTATAGTAACGGACACATCAAGTATCATTTTGGCTTAACATGGCAGCATACACTACAAAAGCTAATTAGCATTTCTTTTAACATGGTACATGATACATGGTTTTAACAAGGGATGTTTTCCACATGTCATTGCCCCTCCCACTTATATTTCCAATTGTCTATTTCCTGCCTGACAAAATGCTTTATTCGATATTTACAGGGCCTTAAATGAATAGTTCAGCGTTTTGGGAAAGAATCATTTTTGCTGTCTTTCCAAGAGTTAGATGAGAAAACAACAGAGGTCATTTAAATCTCCAGGCTTTGCACTTTGCACTCAACTCCCAAGTAAAGTCCCAAGTCAAGACAGGCAAGTCTCAAGTCCTACACTTCGAGTTTTGACTCTTAAATGAGTCATAATTAACAGTGAGATTCCAGCCATGTTGATTTACAAAGTTACTTAGCTGTTAGGCTAACGTTAGCTAAGCATTCATTTGCTAACTATGTTAATTACTCATTTTAGTGTTTTTTGTACAACTTCAAATGTCGAATGTCAGAAGTTATTGCAAACTTTTTAAATAACATACTTCTAAATCTTTGGCCTTGGGGAAAGGTATCAAGTCAAAAGGCTCAAGTCCAATTGAAGTCATGAATCACTGTTGTAGAGTCGAGATGTTATCAAATTTCAAGTCCAACTCTACACTAAGTTTTAGATGTGTTTTTTAAGTGGTGTTTGTTTTACTTTCTACTGAGCTAAGTTAGCGGTTTCACCCCTAGCTTAGCATGAAGCTTCCAGTCTTCATGCTAAGCTAAGCTAGTCACCTTCTGACTCCAGCTTAACACGTGATGCACAGACATGAGACTGGTATCAATCTTCTCATCTAACTCTCATGAAGACAGCAAAACGTATTTCCAAAAATGTTGAAGTGCAATATGACCTTAAAGCGAACAAAATGCCTGTTCTTACTCATGAAAAACCTCACAAAAGTGATCACCTTTCAAGGTCAGGATGTTTATTAACTGTAATATAAATCTCAAGTTTTAACGCTGCATTCAGAGTTGCTGAAGTTCTTTGTTCACTAAGTAGTGTTGACATACCGTTGACATAACATAAACTGTTCAGCGCGTAAGAGTATTTTGGATTTACCAACTTGTGACAGCAATAACTCCAGCTGTAACGGAGCCTGTCACGGTCAGCTTGCTGCTCTGAGCCATGAGCCGCGCTTCTGGCGAATGCATGTCTGCGCGCACAACACACAGCTTCCAAGCATAGCAGTAACTACCTTTGACACAGAGGATCACAAACATTTACAAGTCTCCGGAGGCTTTTGACTGCAGACGCTATTAATCTGTTGTTTACGGGCCTCGGGTGCACAGTTAGACTAACAGTGTACTTTGCCTGCACCTCCCCTCCCACCACTCATTCACCTTTCACCAGCATCTCACCAGAAAACCTGTTCACACACACACACACATACGCTGTAAACATCAAGAGATTATGCATTTTACTTTGCGTTCATGTGACCAAATGAATTCTTTCTTTGGGTTGATAAAGGCTGTATGGATGGATCTGCTAAACTGTACTGTATGTGGTTTCAGCTTAGTATTGTGTAAGAAATGTATTATAATACTTTGCACCATCCCTTTATTTAGATTTTTCTGTACAGATTGAACACCACCTGATATAACCAGGTGTAAATACAGTGTACAACAGTACAAACACTCTCTGTTTTTTGTTGTTTTGACAATCAAATGTTAACATATTGTGTTCTTGGCGGAGGAGAGGACTTCATCACAGGGGTGCTAGCTTGCTAAACTTCCTTGCAACGTCCAAAATCACCATTCGACAACCAGTCCGACTGTGTTTTAACGCTACAACTACCTTCCTCACTTTTGTCTCTCATCTAAACAGGGTTCAATTGTATGATATTGTTTGACTGTGTATGTTAATACTGTGCTGTTAGCAAACTGTTCTCCAGCGAGCATGATTCCCATCCCTGAGCACTGCACATTGCACTGCGTGGTGTGAAGACGGCAGCCTCACAGCTTTGGAAAGCATCGGTCACATTTAAAGGACAAGACTGGAAAGACACTAAGGAGAACTGGCTTTTTGAAAGACTGAAAGACTCTCTGGAAGGAAATAAGCTTATTTCTCATCAACAATAACTATACGACTCTATATCCACCGATGTTAAATAGTTGAAGAATTCAAATAAAATAATAAGAATTACAACAGCATTTGTAATCTTACAGTGACCATCCTCTGTAAAGGTGATGATAATAATGGTGGCCAATCTTCAGTCCAGATTCAGCCTCTCTCTAACTGTAATCTTAAAGTAGTAGTTCAACATTTTGGGAAATACACTTATTTATTTTCCATCTGAGAATTAGATGAGAAGACTGATAGCGAATGAGAAGATTATTTAAGCGTAAATCCAATTCCTGCTCGATTTTGTCTTCAGCATAAATCCTCAATAAGGCTTAGACTTCATCGTCGGTTGAACTTTGGGTCATTTGCTTTCTTCTGTAAGTCCTTGCTGATGCATTGAGGCACAATGAACAAAGAGCAAACTGGATTACAGCTGCAGATTTTTAAAAAAAATGGCAACTGAAGTAAAATGCTGTGTGTTTAACCACCATCAGAAATGATCAGTGCTCACCTGCAAGTTCCCTGTACTTTTGGAAAGGACAACACCACAAGCAGGGATTTTGGGGGGTAAAATAACATCCCAGGAACTGTAGTAGGACCTAGATCCCTGTGGTGGAAACGCAGAGTTCCTGCAAAGGTTCTTAGTCCCTGGGGAAAGTTGCTGTGGTGGAAATATGACAACAGTCTGAGACAGTGCACAGAAGTACTAGGCGGATGGATAAACTGTTGACTGTCAAGAAATAGTTCCAGTACTTCACTCCCAGTTAAACCACAAATAGGCATTTTTACATTTCTGTTTGTGTACAGGTTAAACAAACAAGATATGATGAGTGATTACAGAGCTTTAGAGGTGTTGGAACTCACATTTCTGAACTTAGGACAGAGTCAAATTGCTGCTTCCAGTGTCAGTGTTAGCTAGACTAACCACATCTTGGCTCTAGCTGTGTACCTAACACAGAGACTTGAAAAAAGAAAAGAGAATTTCTCAAAATGTTGAACTATGCCTTTAATGGTGTGTATTTTTTTTTATGTTGTCCACACTAATGATCAGACCAGCCCACTGACAGGGCCTCTCTGACTGTACCAGAAAACATCAGCAGCTGTCAGGCCTGTGGAATGGTACATAGCACAAAACTCCTGATCCCCATGGCCACATTTCACAGCTTTATTGAATAAATGTTATTTATTTTATATATTATGTATAAGGGATTTGCCTTTTATTTGATGTGATTTTACTGATTGGTTAAAAAAAATGAAATAAATAGATGTACAATGGCTAATGTGCGGACTCATGTTTGGTTGTCTTTGGCTGGGGTTTGGCGCCCTCTGCTGACAGAGTGAAGGAAGCTCATCATGACCTAGATTACTTACTCCTTTATACAGTATTAATAGTGATGGAGGTTAAGATTTGGACAAGGCCGTGTTATTACAGGGGTCAAGTCTGCCATGACACCTTTAATCCAAAACAATAGTTACTGAATAAATTTAATAGTTGATATTAAAAAATAGTGAGATATTACTAACCACCACGTCCAATGGGAATAGAAACAAAAACAAACATCCATTAAAAAAGTGTAGTTTATATTAACTGGCACCTCTACTTTGGTAATAAAATTAAATATGTTTTATATGGTGACAGTGTGGCCCGTATAAACACAATAGTCAAGTCAATATTATTTAATCCAAAATTACAAATCACAATTTGCCTCAAGGAGATTTACAATCGGGACAGCATATGACGTCATCTGTCCTTAGACCCTTCATTTGGACAAGGAACAACAAATTACAGTTAAATTCAAACTTAAATTTGGTATTTTTCCCAACAGAATTATATCCTGGCAGTGTTGATAAGACTTTAAGACAGCAATTAGAGAGATAAAATGAATAGAAAATAGAATCATTGATCAAAAATTATTAAATTAAATTATTAAACTGACCAAAAATGTATCAAATTAGATTCAGCTCTGTCAACCCACCGTAAACATGTTCAAGACTTGCGTTTTTTTTAGTTTCTCGTCAGATTACCCACATTTTATGAACGCAGCATTGAAAGTCCGCACAGCAACCAATGAGAGCCAACAATATTTGGATACCCCGCCTCTTTCTTACCCAACATGCCTTCCGCTAGTCAAACCTCCATATCCAAATTTGCGAAAATAACTCACTAATGATGATATACTTCGAATGAATGTTGTTGTCGGACTTGGACTTAATGCAATAATTCATAAAACAGTCAGAAACAGAGGCAAGTTTATATTAGCCGAACCCCTGAGTGAGGAGCATGTTCCCGCTAGCCAGTACGTGGGGTGTTCAATGACTTCGTTAAAAAGGGCTTCTGCTGTGAGTGGCACAGGAGGGGTGGGTAAATCCACTCCTCCTGCGGAATCGCCATCAAGAGATTTCGGAAGCACAATTTTTAAAACAGGGGTTGCTAGTGATCACTTGTCCTGGCGCCCCGTCCTTCGAATGTGGAAAGAAAACTCTTATACATGTTAACTCATAATGATTCAGATACTAAGATTTTATACTATGGGGTAAAAATGATCATGCAGCTTACAGTTTGATTACAATTAAGTCTGTCATATCTCTGTAAACATGTTCATGACGAACCCAGCGAATTCTCTATATGTTAAGCGGATGACTGATTATATATTATATAAATATGAATGAAATATTACATGGATTATGCGTTCAGAAGATGATTTAGATGAGTAATTCATTTGAAACACTAAAACACTACATTACAATGCCAATATTTCACCAGTGATAAAACTAATGAGGATTCAAGATCAGGTATATGAGGTATAATTTAATAAATAAACATATTGAAAGAGAGAATATCAACAAACGTCACATACTTTTACTAATAATTAAGTTACTTTAGTCAGCTAATGAATTGGAGTTGAAATTTCAGGGTTTACTAGAGCGCGAGCGCTGTTCAGCAGGAAGTCAAGCTACATCAGCGACTACGCATGCGCCGCAGCTCTCCACAATCTAGGGCTGCGTTTTCTCTTCATAAAACGGTAAGGGTAAGCTAATTTTTCACTATGTGGTTTTAAATATGCTTGGCTGTAAAATTGCACCCGCTCATACGACACTAACGGCAGTTTTAGCCTGGGGTTTCGGGTGTATTGCGGAGGGGGTTCAGCCAGCCAGGCTCGTACAGAATGGAGGGGCAACGCCGTCGCCGTGCCGTTGTTTGCTGTACGTGCCGCCGCACAGGGAGACGTCATTTTGAGGGGGAGCGGAGAGTTAAAATGCAGAGTTACGAAGGGACGTACGGTTCAGAGACAAGCGGCACGTAACCGTCACACTGTAAATGCAAAGCTTTACCCGTCTCGGACAGTATAGTTCACAATATTGTCCAGTTTCCCCTCACATCAAGTTACGCCCTCGCCGTTAGCAGTAATGGCTACCGTCGAGCCCAGTCTGAGTAGCTGTGTGGATCTCAACAGAGAAAAGCAGTCAGGTGCCTGCTGCAGTCGTGATAACCCACCTAACTTTGGGAAATTGGAGCCTTTTATCTGCAACATAACGGGTGGATTTAGCTCAAGTGTAACTGAATGATCCACTAACCCCATGTCAATTAGTATCCCCTAAATATCACAAAACTGCCGTTTCTAGACCACAAAACCCCGCACTAAACGTTCTATCTTGCTCAAAAATCTGACAGTTGTATAAACTGGGGCTTTACTGGCAACTTGAACAGAACAGACTATATTAGAATTCGCTTAAT
>JAJHUR010077117.1:0-16331 GCA_027495735.1 Lutjanus campechanus | reverse complement strand
TAGAAGAGACAGCATACACACACACACACACACACAGAGAGAGAGAGAGACAGAGAGAGAGACGCACGCACGCACGCACGCATGCACACAGAGCGGCAGCAGCAATTAAACCTGTTTGACACACTTGACAGAGACGAGCTTTGGGGTGTGTGTGTGTCCGGCACGAGCCATCTGTGAAACAACTACCCACCCACACACACACACACACGCACACACATACACAATCATGGTGTGTGTCTGCTGCATTAAATAGGTTTCATTCACTGACATTCCCCCAGCCCTTCATCCTCCTCCTCCTCTTCTTCTTCTTCGTCTCTTGTGATGGACAGATGAGACACACAAGTTTAAGGAGGGGATGGATGGATGGACAGTGGATGGATGGATGGATGGATGGATGGATGTGTGGGTGGGTGGATGTAGAGGGAGGACAGACTGGATGGATGGCAGATTGGGGAGCAGACCTTTCATTTATTGTTGCTCCCTGAAGTAGGACAGCGGGCAGACAGATAGAGAGACGGAGCAGCTGTAACGACTGGTGGTGAAGATATTGTATTGATATTAGGCTGTTAACAGGAGATTACCATGTGGACCGACTGGGGGTCTGAGCCAGTCTGGGTCTCCACTGTGTGCTTAGGGGGCAGCTGATTATGATGGTGCCATTGTTGTCTAAAAGTGCTCCACTGTCTGCTCTTGGCACAGGAACAGAAGCGGAGAGACAGAGTGATAGGATCATAATTTATTTATTTTTTTGCACCAACACCAGATTTTTTTGGGGAAACAGTTAATCAGCTTAAACAGACTGTCATGCCCAATTTTAGGTTTGCACACATAGAACACCCCGGAATATGCTTCTGTGGAGAGAAAATACAGTGAATATAATAAATAAAAATAAGTAAACTGTGTGTTCATGTCACACCAAACTACACTTTTTAATATAATGTCAAAAATACATATATAAATAGATATAGATATCAGAGTGGAATTGCAAAATTTGAAAAAAAGAAAGAGTAACTACCCTTTACTTTTGGGGAAAAGAAAGAATGTGCAGTACTGGGTGCCACATGTGTCATTTCCTGTCACAAGAAAAGAAACCAGTGGGACACAAATATATAGAAATGTATAAATATACATTGTGCTACACTGAATACCACCATTTTTAGTTTAATTGTAATAACTAATACTAACATTTCTTTATTCATTCTAATTGTTACTGTTAAAATCACTTTTAAATTTTGCAATAACTTTGATTGAATAACAGCTTGATTACTTATTACTTATATTGATTCTATAATGTATATTTCATTTTATTTATCTAAGTCATTACATACTTTATATAAGCAGCTGTTGCTATTTACATTATTGCTGTTCATTTACCTCTTTCAAGAACAGATCTGTGGAAAACTACTCAGACCCAACATGCGAAACAAACAATAACAACAACAACTAAAAACTAATAATAATAATAATACATTTTTTAAAAAGTGACCCATCCGAAAAGATTAATTAGACAAGTTTTAAAATGGAGTCAACCCCAAAATGCCCATTATATTGCTCTTACCAATGCCACCAAACTTCTTTGGCAAAAGCATTCATTTTACCCCCCAGATCACAGGAGTTGCTGGTCTACCGCTGCTCGATCTGTTAGTTTGTTTGTGTCATTGTGTGACTTTGTTGCTGTCAAGGGTTAATTGCAGTGGCAGACCAACAACTCCCATGTTCAGCAAGGTGAAATTACTTATGCCAATGGAGTCTGGTGGCATCTTGAGGGATATTTGGCTTATATGACCATGGTTTCCTTGGCTATCAGACTGGGTTACACCAACAAAGTTATTTTTTTAAAGTCAATTAAATTGTGGTTTAATTTTAAATTAGTTGCACCAACACTAGTTTAAAATTCTGAAAGATTACATTTAAACGTGTCTGCAGGCATCAAATACAGACTGAGTATATATTTCCAAAAAAACAATAATAAAGTTAATCTGTTTGAACATTAAAGATCTTGTATTTATGCTCAGTTGAATATAGGTCGAAAAGGATTTGCAAATTATTGCATTCTGTTTTTATTTACACAAGGTACCAGCTCTTTTAGAATTGGATTTGGGGAATTCTGGGGTGAACTGTTCCTTTAAATTGATGGCAAACTGGTTGGCTAATTATAATTATAATCCAGCAGACACTTGGCAACATTGGAATACATTTGGAGTCATGTTTGAATCCACCTGATGGATGTACTTGTTAATATAAAAATTTTGATTATAGCCGCTTTAAAAAAGATGGAATCTAAAAATACTTTGCCCTACATAGTCCTGAAACAGACCAGAACCCTCAATCCTGTAAATCCATAATATCCATTTTAGCAGGTGTGTGTTTTGATGTGTGTGTGCAGTAATCCCTGTATTATAGGCTTCCTAAATACATGGTTGCTCCTCTCTAGCATCCCTAAGCTCATGTTTAAGCTTCCATATCATTTACTGTAACTGTTGCTTCACTGTAGGCGGGTTCGGTTCACGTTGATGGTTCCTTTTCCTGCACTGGAGTTAAACGCTGAAGAAACAAAATGTAGCTCCAGACACATCACTGCAGACTGCACGATCAAAGATAATTTATGTTTTTCACTGTTTGTCTTGTAAATTTTTTAACCAAGTTCCTTAGAAAACTTTAATATCCTCTGAGAGGCCATTTGTGATACAACACAGAACATATAGACACGCATGGACACATTAAAAGCAAACATTAGCCTAAGATCTTCTGTAGCAGCCATCATAAATACTGTCATAGTCCAGACAGACATTAAAGTGCATGTCAATAACTATATACCAACAATTATCGTATGTCATATGTAGCAACTGTGTATACTGCACATCCCCTATGTATCCATGCATTTCATGTAATCTATGTATTTCTGCAGACTCAGCATGATTACTGCATAATTGACCCTTCCTAAGTCCTGCCCCTTTTCACTCTGGTCAGCTGTCTCCTCTCCTGTTTCCTGTACTTAGATATTCTATGTACTTGGCTCATCTATATTAAAAGGAAAAACTACTTTTGAAGACGGTTAAAGTCTGGGCTCCCAAACTTTTTCATGTGAACAACCCTCACAATAGATGCACATTAGACCACAGACCTCCAGTGTGAGAGAAATTTGTCTTTAGGAATCCACTCTGAGAGTTTTTTCAAAATTACTTTTTAGGTTTGAAGATAATGAAGTCTTCATAGTCAATCAAATAGTCAATAAAAGGAAAAAAAAAAAAACTATTTCTTTCCGTGTTGTTCCAACCTCCAAAAAAACTGATAAAAGTTAAAATATTCTATTCTTCCATCTGCTGGGGACACACTACAACCCACTCATGGGGTTAAAAGACACTTGGGAACCTGTAAAAACAACATACATTCACATCTTAAGTTAGCTAATGTTAGAAAAATGTTAGCTTACTAGCTAGCCAATCCACATTAATCATAGCAAGCTTGTTAGGTGGCGTTTTGCTCTGTTCTTTAATAACAGTTGGCTCTGTGTCAATATAAACTACAGCGCGTTTGTTCTGGACATATCAGCCAGTGCAACTGTGTAACTTACTGACATGTTTTTAAAACTTTTTGGGCAACAAGTGACACTTCATAAGTCTGACCTCTTTTTGCTCAGTGCTCCAATAACAGTTGAATAAACTTGTTACCTTTGTCAACTTTCTCCTTTTCCTGTAAAAGCAACGTATAGGAAGGATAGGTGTTACAGTTTTTGGGTGTAGTTTGACAGAAAGAAACTAGTTCCTACAAGACGATGTCTGAGGATTATTTTGAATAACCGGGTCATAATTTCTTTGCTGTTGAATTTTAAAATGTAGTTTTTGGTGCGCTATAGCCAATATCTCCAAAACTCTACAACTCAGACCAAAGCTATCTTGACGGATAAATAGAACTGCAGGTAAGAGGAAAAATATGTATTTTTGATTATAGGGCAAACTGCCCCTTTAATAGTTTTTGGACAACAACAGAGTTCTATGGCACAGAGGAATAAGATTCATCAGTCCTTGGTTACACAACCATTTTTTGTAAGTAGGATCAATTTATTGTTGGTTTAGGTGTTTAATGGGATTCATTGACACTAGGAAAAATACAGAATATCACCAGCCTATTATTCATATATTCATGGCTGTTATGTCATATCCCAATCTGGCAGCAGCAGTAGCAGCCAGCAGTTTGTAGTGACATAAAGCCAGTCGGTAGGAGGGTGAGGATCTGCCTGGAAAACCACAGAATTTGTAACTTGCTCTTCAGAGGCTGAAGTAATTTCCCTATTGGCTTTGAAATGCACTTTCTGAGCATGCGCGTGGAGGCTGGAGGGCAGGGGAAAGAAGTGGGTTAAGTGAGGGGTGACGTAGCAGTAAAATAAAACACTGGCAGACTGAGTGGGTGGAATAATTTACTTTTTGAGTCAAATGAGAGTATTGTTCAAACATGGTGTGTTATTATCAGTTACATAAAAGATGCATTTGTGTTTGTTTTTGGTGCGTCACAGTTGAAAAAGTTTCGTTTTCCCCCCTGTGAGCCGCGGCGGAATGGTTTGTCCCAGCCGTTGTCAGCCTGCGCCAGCCTCCTCTTGTCAGTGCTCTTCTTAAAATGAAGCTAGCAAGCCGGCAGCACCTGCGGAGGAGACGGAGAGGGGACTGAAATGTAGAGCTGGCTTCTACTTTTCCCACCGTTTATTTAAAAAAGGACGCTTTTATATTATACATATACACAAACAGAGGGCCTTCATGAAGAGCCCCAAGTTCGTAACACTACTATTATGTCGGAGGCAGCAGTCGCAGCCCGGTGCTTGCTGTACACAGTTCGTCTATTTATTTCAGTCTGAAGCAGGAATTCAGATACAAGACTTCCAAGTAGATAGATAGATAGATTAGCTTAATCAAGTGTTTTTATTTACGTCGGTTTGTTTTTCATCGCATTTTTAAGCCTTTTTTCGCGGAGAGAGATTGTCAGGTTAAAAGCCACCACACCGAAAGCAATGTATAACACAGTTTGGACAGCGGAGAAAGCCGGTGAGGAGGGAGACTGGAGGGACGTGATGATGCCCTACTCCACAGAGCTCATATTTTATCTGGAAATGGACCAACCGCCAGGTAAGAACCGGAGGAGGCCGTGCCTGTGAGCTCATATCGGACATGGAAGTTTTAAGCTGGAGAGGAGAGACGGAGGTGTTGTGTTTGGTTTGGTGTCTCTGATGAAATTGGTGGAAAGTTTTAAAGCGAACATCCTGCTCTTGCCTGGTGGTCCTTAACAATATTTGGGGCGTCTTTCTCGAGGGATTTCACGTGTTTCTGCTCATTTATGGTTATATATTTCAATCTGACAGTGCGTCATTATTTTGATTTTCCAAAATTGCGCCTTTACCTTGCGTAATCTTTTTTTTTTATGTTATGGGAATCGGGCATTTTGAGCTGAATAAAGCGATTTACCCTTATTTGCCTTTATATTTGTCAATAATAACAGTATCCAGCCTTAATGACAACGCTTTAAACACATTAAATTCTTTATTTTTTGGTCTTCGGCGCACTGGCTTTAGCAGAAATGCTCCTTTGTAGATTTATATGCTGCTTTCTTCCTGGACACGGTAGCTGCAGCTCTCCAAACCTGCACTCATTTTGGAGACAATGGTGTCGTGTAGTCTGTACGTAGAGGCAGCCGAAATCCCTCTCAGACCATCTGCATTTAATATGATAGGATAGACAAATATTAAATATGGCAGACATCGCAGGCGAAATGATTTTGGACAAAAATGCCAAAATCATCATTATAGTTTAGTTGTAGCCAAATTTTCCACTTGAACACAGAAACTAATTTCTGCAATTACTTGCGCATTTTCATGTGTTATTACTCTAAAATCATAGTCCAAATGAAACGGCTCCATCTGGATCATCCCGAAATCAGCTCTGCCCGGTGCCGACAACGGGAAAGGGGGGATGGGACACAGATAGAACGGAGAGGGACCCGGAATAATGAACGAAACTGGGAATGAAAAGGTCCCTAGCATTTCATAATCATAACATCCTTCACTGACACGCATCTATACGTCTTTGTGCCCCTTTCTGGCCAACTGTCACCCCGGATTGAATACGTTTCATTCATTCGTTCCTTCATTCATTCATTCCTCGGCAATTGTGCCAGTGTCATTTGACTCCCCCCGCCCCCCCTCTTTTCTCCCCTCGGTGCGCTGAATGGATCATGGCGCAGATGTGGGACGTTGTGTTGTTTCCAGGAGGCGCTGTTGAATGCAGTTTGCCCGGTAGCTCTGTCCCTTTTTATTTCCTCTTTTCTCTTCTTGCCCCCCATCCATCTATTGAAATGTACTGTATATTCTGGAGGCAGCATAAAGTGCAGTATTGTGTCTTATCTTTGGCATGTTGCAGGAAAAAAAATCCCTTAGGTCAAGATGCTTTATCAGAGAAAGTGTTTCAAGCTTCAGATCACAGTGATTTAAACTATTTTATGGATGAATGTGAGGTTTTTTTGTCAGCAAGTAGGGGGAATATATTGCTTGAGCTTTGTGCACAGATGCATTTTCTTGCATCCCGAAGTGCAGTGGGTATTTTTTCATTTAAGCTGTATTGAAGTCTAAATGAAGTAGACCAGTGCAATATATCCAGCCTATTTCCATTCATTTAAAGTTAACGCCTCCTATTTCTTCCCCCATATATCGGTAAAGATGTGCTGTATATTCTGCAGGTAGCATAAAGTGCAGTATTATGTCTTATCCTTGGCATGTCGCAGAGATAATGTGAAAAAAAAATCCCTTGGGTTAAGATGCTTCATCATAAAGTGTTTCAACCTTTAGATCACATTGATTTAAACTATATGTGAGGTTTGTGTCAGCAAGTAGGAGGAAAATATCATTTCAGCTGCATGCACAGCTACATTTTCTTGCATCCTGAAGTGCATTGTGGATTCTTTCATTTGAGGTATATCGAAGTCTATAAGTGGACTGGTGCAATATATTCACTTCTTTCTGCTCATTTTTTTCACCTTTCTCTTTCCCCATCTATTTATTGAGGTGCACTGTATATTCTACAGCCAGCCTTTGGCATGTTGTGGGGAAGAAGATCCCTTAAGGTCAAGATGTGTTATCAGAAATAAGCATTTCAACATTTTGATCACATTGATTTAAACTATGGTGAGGATGAATGTGAGGTTTGTGTCAGTAAGCAGGAGAAAAAACATAATTTCAGCTGTGTGCGTGGCTACATTTTGTTGTCAGTTTGTGCATCCTGAAGAGAAATGTGGATTCTTTCATTTCATTTGTAAGTGAAATGGACTGGTGCGCTGCATTTAAAGTTAACGCCTCCCTTTTTCCCTCCTTTCTCTTCCCCTGTGTATCTATTGAGATGTACCACATATTCTGCAGCAATCATAGAGTGCAGTATTATGTTTAATCTTTGGCACATTGCAGAGAGAATGCAAAAATGACCCTTAGGTTAAGATGGTTTTTCAAAAGAAAGTGTTTTAACCTTTCGATCACATTGATTTCAACTATATTCTGGCTTTATTTTCACACCATGTGAGGTTTGTGTCAGTAGGTCGGAGAAAATTATAATTTATTCATGTCTTGCTTGTCAGTTCTTGCATCCTGAAGTGCAATGTGGATTCTTTCATTTGAAGTCTAAGTGAAGTGGACTGCTGCAATACATCCAGCCTCTTTCTGCTCATTTAAAGTTAACGCCTCCTTTTTTCCTCCCGGCTGAACGAGAGAGGAATTGATTCTCTCTATTCTCTCTATGCAGCCTTCTCTGTTTCCCTTTGAAAGGCTCTGTGTCGGAGCTACAGTGGAGAATGGACAGTTCTCCTCAATGCGTCGTCAGGGATGTAAATGCTGCACACACTGGCTCTTTGCTGGTGATTCACACACACTTAACTGCCACTGGACCTTGGCTTTTATAGCCTCCAGAGCCGTTGATTCATTCATGCATATGTAGTTTCATTGTCATGGATGAAAAATGGTGATGATTAAAAGAAATCTTCAGCTGTGCTTTGCGCTTATTTCATGCTGTGAATAAAGACAGGATGCATTTTGGACTTCTGCAAAGTCAAGATTGATTCAAGCTTCTTGACAAAGCATAAGCACTTTTTCTGTAGTTCATAGCAGCAGTGTGTTGTACGGTGTCATAGGTCTTTTTGGTCTGTGTGTGTGTGTGTGTGTGTGTGTGTGTGTGTGTAAATGAGCTCACTGTCATCCATCACATCAGCTAAATCTCTCTGCATCTTTTTGTTTCACACAGATATCCCCAACTCTCAGCTTGTCTTTGTCTCATCGTATGCAGAGCAGAATGTGTATGTCTTTGTCTTAATGTACCTGACAGAGACGGGAGGAAGAGGCAAAGAGACAGAGACAGGGAGGCTGAAAGAGGAAGAAAAGTGGGGGAAAGGACAGAGAAGGAAAGAGGGTTGATAGAGGGTGGAGGGCAGGAGTGGAGAGACGCAGGGAGAATAGAAGACGAGCGTCCCGCAGATGTTCATTAGAATATTTATTACGCTGGAATTGAAACGTGAAAGCCTTGGTGACAGTTATAGTGTGTGTATAAGACGAGTGTGTATGCGCGCACGCTGCCTTTGTGTGTGTGGGGTGATTAGCACAGGTGGAGTGCCGCTGCCCCCCTAGGGGAGGGCAAAGCCTGCATTTCCAGTGTGTGTGTGTGGACATGGGGTGACCGATGAGTCTTGTCTTTCAATGGAAAATCACCAGGACATTATTGTTAAAGGATCATACTGGAGTTTTTTTTGCAGGTCTTAGCTCATTTACAGCAAATCCCATGCACTGTACATCATTTTCCAGTTTCTTTTTGCATGAAAAGCAACTCACACAGGCTTGAAACTTGGACCTAATGTGGCACAATTGTTATGCAACAGTAATGTAAATTGACAACAATAAAAGCAGTAGATCTGCCTTTTCTTAGGTTAGTTGCTCATTAGGGTCATATTCCAGTGGGATCATATTATGTCTATATGATCATTATAATGTTTTACAAAATTCTGATATCCAAATTAATTAATTGGAGCAAAATTAAACAAGGTTGTCATTGAATTTAACATTGATTAATGTAACATACATACTTTGACTGTTAAAAAGCATAAAATAAGCAGAAATGGCTGTTTCCAACTGCCTAACAGTTGGAAAATGGTAAACATATGTGACATTTTTTCTTTGGTAAATGGGCTAAAGCATGTATAACCAACAGTACAGACTTGCTGATGTTGTTAAAGCCCACTGTATAATAGCAGCTGAGTGGGTCTGTGGCATCATTCATACAAATGAACATGTCAAAGCCTCTTTACATGCAGGACGTAATCATCATCTGCAGGATTGGATTGACATGTGGCCCATAAGCGACGTAACGTTCGCCGTCCATATGTGTCACTGAGTGATAAGAGCCTTTTGTCAGGATCATAATCTGAACATAAACAGAACATCATACAGTTTAGATTAGAACTGCAAAAATCAGTTGATTAATCCATTAGTCTGATGAAAGAAAACGAGTCGCCAAGTATTTTGATAATCACTTAATCATTTCAATCATTTGTTAAGCAAAAATATCAAACATTTGTAGGATCCAGTGTGTTAAATGTGAGGATTTGTTGTTTTTCTTTGTCATTTATGACAGAATGAAGAGTTTTTATTGTTTGGACTGATGGTTTTTTACAAAAAAAGCAAATGGAAGACGTCACTCTGAGCCCTAGGAAATTGATTTTTTTCACAAATGTTTGACATTTCATAGACAAAACAATTAATCACTTAATCATGAAAATAATTAGATTAATTGATAATGAAAATAAGATTAGTTCCAGCTTTTGTTAAATAGGCTATATGAAGACAGAAATGTCCAAAAGTCTGACTGAACATGCATCAAAGTTCAGTCTTGATCTTGGAAATAGTAGTCCAGTTTGACAAAAGAATCCCCTCTCAAAGTCCACTTCCTAGCTTCTTCTGGAGCTTCCAACTATATCACACAGTCCTCATCCAAGGACTGCTCAGTTGTCATGGAGATGGATCCGTTTGTATGACAATTCAATTTGAAAACAGGTTATTGCCTAAAAAGATGGCCTTATTGGAATAAATGAGTCATATTTGTATTAGTGGACTGGCAGTTGGTTAAATGTGTTTGGGTGTGTGTAGGCAAAAATAGTAACTATTCTTTGGCTGCACAACTGTGAGAATTTGCATCTTTTCTCAGTTTCATGTTGTTGTAAATTGAATATTTTTAAGTTTTGGACTGTTTATCGGACAAAAAAAGACATCCACCTGGACTTTGCATTGCATGAGCATTTTTCACTGCTTTCTGACACTTTGTAGACTAATACATCCATCAGAAAAAGATTTACAGACCTAAATATTGGGTTAGATTACAGTGCATATTTGGTTATAAGTTTTGTGTTGAATATATAGTCGGAAGTGGTTGAAATAAATTATAAAAGTGTGAATAAATGAGTCTCTTAAACACTCATTCAGCTGCCAGTCGCAGTGTGTTCAATAGAGACGACCTGTTGATTTAGCGCTCGATGCTTCACTGCTATGTGTGTGTGTTTGTCAGTGTGTGGTGTCCCAGAAGGAATGGATATACCACGGGGGTAACTCCACCTCCCTCCTTTTCTTTCTTTTCTTTCTTTCTCTCGTGCAGTCCGTCCCCCTCCCTTCTTCCCTCACTGCCTCCTGATTGGCTGAGGGGGCGGGCCTCCGTGCAGGGATTAGTTAGAGCGTCGTCTGTCTTTTAGGATCAGCCTCGCTCGCTCTTTTCTTCAGTCTGACGGAGCTGAGAGCAGGAGGAGGAGGTGGCGGCGGAGGAGGAGGTAGAGGAGGAGGAGAGTGAGCTACAGAGAGAGAGAGAGGGAGAGTGAATGACAGAGAGGGAGAAGAGAAGGAGGGAGGAGGGAAACAGCTGATAGACGAGTGGCAGCATGCAGCTAACGGAGAATGCAATGGTTGAGGACGGTAAGAGACAGAAAGAATGGGACAGATTTGGTCTTTTGGTGCATTTTCTTTTCTTCTTTCTTGTTGTTGCCTTTGTCTTTTCTTTCTTTCAAAGTTACTTGATTCACATTTTCTATTCCAATCTGTCCATTTTTCTAAACTACTTTCACACTTCTTTTTCTTTTCTTTCATATTTTTGCAACCCCTTTTCTTTGATTCTTCTTGCAGCACGTGACCTAAAGTCCTCAGAGTGTATGTATGTGTGTGCGCTTGTGTCTTCATTCTTTCTGTTGCTTTGTGTGCTTTTGTACTCTGCAACTTTAAGAATTTGTTCTGCAGCAATCAAGAAAAACTACCAAATACTTTCTGATTCTAGCTTCTCAAAGGCGAGGGTTTGCTGCCTTTTTCTCAGTTTTATACATTGTCGTTTTGATATTTTTAAATTTTTGACTGTTGGTCAGACAAAAATGTGAAATTCATGCTGTTGCAAGTTATGATTTTTGCTTTTTTCTAACATGTTATAGACAAAAATGTAAAATACGAGGTAGTCGCAGCCCTATTGTTGCATTAATCTAGACTTGGAAAACTGAAGAGTCTTGTGCGGTCAGGCATCTCCATGTCTGAGAGGAGTGTGTGTGCGTGCTTTCACAGCCGTGACGCTGAAACACACCCACATACTGTAGATGCTCACACACACACAGACCACCTGCAGCTCCGTATGCACTTTATCCAGATGTGGAGTTGTGGAAATAAACCAGACTGAGAAGCAGATGTCTTTGGAACAGCTGATTGGTGCCACACAAGTTTTTGGTTGCTTTTGCAGCGTGTGTGCAGTGATTTTCACTATTGCAGGATAGATCTTTGTTGACGTGCAGTCACTGCTGTAAACTGTGTCGCTGATCAGCTGTGAGTGTGTGCATGTGATTTTCAAAGCTTTTGCCAGCAGATGACCGAGGCTCCTATTGATGCTTTGTGTGTTTATCGTGTGTGTGTCAGTGGTCATTGTTCAGGAGAGCTGTGGGTTTCTGCCTGCATGTGTGATGACAAGTGATATCACTGTGTTTGTGTGTGTGTGTGTGTGGCTGAGCGCTGCTCCTTTGTCTGCTGAGGGGGAGGGGGGAGGATGGAGGGGAGGGAGGCTGCACTGATGGTCGCCTTTGTTCACCGTCCCTCCTGCTCGCTCGTAGTGACGGATTTATTTTATAGTTTTAAAACGGTACAATGATGAAATATGAATAGTTTTCATATTTTATGACATGCTCAGATTGTGTCCTCTCTGGTAGGACAGTTGTCATCATTTAGTTTGACTTGTTTTATGCAGGACAGATGTTGAAAAGACCAGACTTATCACAAGTATCGATCAGTGTGTCAGTGCTGCAGGAGTCACTGACGCTTCTTGATTTAATGCTTCAAGTTTCCAATGGACCTTTGTAACAAAGGACTCTGTGTGTGTGTCTTTGTGTCACTGTGTCGGTCCTATTCATTGTCCTGTTGTTTCTCATAGTAGTACTGAAACGAGAAGTCTCAGGCAAAAAGTAATGACAATTCTTTATAATTATCAGTGCATCCATTTTTGTAATTAATTGGCTAATGTCACCAAATTTTCATTGGTTTCAGGTTCTTAGTTGTGTGGATTTTCTTTTTTTTCTGCATTTTTATATTATTGAAAATTACATATTTATAGATTTTTCAAACTGTCACTAAAAAGACTTATTGACATTTTATGAACTAATTCATGAAACAAAAACTGTATGATAAAATGCAAATGAAAATAATAATTAGTTGCAGCCTTGCTGACCAACCTATTGTAGTTTATTATGCTATCCTTTGTGTGGTCTATGCACTACAGTTGGAGCAACATGCAAACATAAACACACACTTAGTGCAGTGTTTCTCAGGTATGTTTGAGCAGTTTGAAAATATTTTGTCTTTATTAACTTGTTTAATTTGTTCCGTTTGTCTGAAAAATTTCAATTGTGCAAAAGTTTTTATTTAAACATGAAGTGTTTCCACTCTATCCTTGGAAATGCACATGGATGTGTGTGTGTGCACGTGTGTGTTTGTGTGTGTGTTTGAGTCCATAAAGTGCTGACAGAGGGGAACAGCGCAGCTGCAGAATGACAGGTTTGGCTGCAGTAACTGACTGACTGAATAACTGACTGCTGCGGTGACGTGAAAGAGGAGGGAGGAGGAGGAGAGGGAAGGAGAGAAGGGAGTCCGAGTGAGAGAGAGGAAAAAGTGAGGCGGACAGCAGTGTGGAAGGAGAACAAAGAGAACAGGAGAGGGAGAAGAGCTGCCGCTGTGTTACTACATTCTTCTGACCTGAAACTCACCTGCTCTGTGTGTGCGTGTGTGTCAATTATGTTTTTATTAGCAGTCCAGCCTCTTTTGATGAGGTTGTCTCAGCATGAAATGAGCAAAAAGGTCTGATGTTGTTTATTAGTGCCACCGTGACCAGTTGTGAGTTCTTTTTATGCATTCAGATTGTGTATTTCACTGCTCATAAACAAACGCACACAACGCTGTAGTGTTTTGAGTGCACACATATTAAAAAGATGACAAGTGTAGATAAGGCTGGGTAACAAAGAGGATCATTAGCATCCATCTGTGGGGAAATGTCAATATTAAAAATGACCACAGACATTTTCTCAGAATTTTATTTGTGAAAATTAACACATTTACATTGTTAATTAGTTGGTTTGGGGCCCCCTGGTGGCTGTTGGGCCTTAAGCAGGATTTAAGTGTGCTGATGCTTCAATTCAACCATGCAAACGAGTTAGTTTAGTTTTTCTTTGAGGAGTTATACGGACAGAACATGTACATACAGTATGTTCTGCACATTCATACCCAAATCAGAGCAAAAATAGAGTGAACACTGGAGTAGGGCTGCAACTAATGACTATTTTCATTTAATAATTTTCATGATTAATTGATCAATTGTTTAGCATACATAATTGATCGTTAGTGTTTTCAATTATTAATCAAGAAAAATGCACAAAATTTGCAACCATACTTCAAAAAGCTTCTTTTGTCCAACAAACAGTCCAAAACAAAAAGACTCATCATTTACCGCCATAAATGACAAAAAAGCAGCAAACCCTCACATTAAGAAATGTTTGACATTTTTGCTTGAAAAATGACTGAAGTGGTTAATTAATTATTAAAGTAGTTTTCTATCAATAGTCTAATCAGTTAGTTGGGTAATCATTGCATTATTTGACTTAATTCATCAGGTGGACAGAAACATAACCAACTGATGAGATGATGATGTTGCTCTAAGTCTCTTACTAACTGATAACTACTCTATATTATTATAAAGTTTTAAAACATGTCAGATTGTGCTGTAGCTTGTTCTACTGCCCCCAAGTGGCCAAAAAGTTGTAGAGTGGAGTTTGTGTGTTCAACAGCCGTGAGTGAAGTGTCAGGTTGACATTTATTGGGACAGTGAGTAATGACCATGTTACTGCAACTGCACATAAACAGAAATAATATCAGGTATCATTTCTGCAGCCTTATTCAGCTAGTCTCCCTGCGCATTTTGGGAATTCCCCCTGTCTGTTTCTGTCCTCCATGTGAGCGTGTCGTCCGGTAATTTGTGAGGCCAGAATGTTCCGGGACGCTGCAGGAGAACGCCGCTCTGGTGGCGTTTCAGGGTCCATTCGTCAGTGTACTTTCCCTTTTTAAAGGACGCTGTCCACATCAGTCCTCTGTGTGCTGACTGTGTGTGTGTGTGTGTGTGTGTGTGTGAGCATAAACTGATTTGTGATGTAGGAGCTCTCTAGTAATTACGCTGCTGTTCCTTAAACTGTATCCAGATGTGCCTGGAGACTTGTAAACCATGGTTTGTGTGTGTGTGTGTGTGTCTGTGTGTCTGTGTGTCTGTGTGTGTGTGTGTGTGTGTGTGTGTGTGTGTGTGTGTGTTTGTTTGTTTGTTTGTTTGGTATTGTTGGTCATATTCAGACTGTTTGGCACGCAGCATGGCAGCAAACACATGAGCTTCTGTTTGTTAGCCTGTTAGCAGGCTGAATTCAAAATGCTGCTCTGGTTTGCTATGATCCAAACTTAAAGGTGCAGTCCGTGATCAGAATCAACACTCCTCACGTTCTGAAGCTGCTGTCACTCAAAAATTGACTGACAGGCCATTGTCTTAGTAGAGCAAGATATTGCTTTTGTTGTTAACACTTAGAGTTTTAATCCTGATTGCAACATCATACAGTTTTTCGTGTCCAACTTTGAGAAATATGTATTTCTACAAGCCCCATTTTTTCATTTTAACAAAAGTAGCCAAAGTTTTCAAATGTTAAAACACAAGCAGCCATACAAGAATTTTGCCAAAATTAAATAAATTCTAAAAGGCGCAACATCATGATTATGATATGGCTTGAAAAAAAAAAAAACATGAATTGGTTTGACTAAATAAACAAGATTGCAAATGTAACCACAGAGTCTATGCCAACGTTTGGCACTGGGCAACGTGCATTTCTGGTTTTGTGGATTGCTTGATTATCCCACAAAATCACTATAAACACTTAATGGAAAACAAGAACTATGATCTCTTGAGAAAAACAGTGCACATAAAAGAAAATCCCCATTTTCTGTTTAAACAGCTTGGACACACACAGACTCTATGTGTACTTGTTTCCTAGCGTGGTTTAGTCGATCAAAAGAAAATGAATTACCAGCTATTATGATGATTAATCGTTTCAGTCATTTTTCAAGCAACTGTCCAACATTTTCTGATTCAAGCTTCTTAAATGTGAGGATTTGCTGATTTGCAGCTATCTTTGTGATTATCTGGTCAGTCACTTTGTCTATTTAATGATTGAAACTACACAGTAACTTTACTGAAAATGTAGGGCATCTTTTCTCCCATTTCATCATTCCTGCTGGATGTCTAATACTATCTGCTGTGATAAACAGAATATTAACAGCAGCTCAGTGGGGTGATGAGTTCAAAGACACAAGAAACTCTCTGTGTTGGCAGGTGTAACAAACTTCCACATCCCTCCTTAGGAAATCTTCTACAGGCAGCTTATAACTTTCACTCTGCTAAGTGCGTGCGTGTGTGTGTGTGTGTGTGTGGTTCATGACACACAGAATAATTACTGTGATGATGTATGGGCTGTGTTTGTCATGACACTGTTTGCCTGTATTAACAGTACAGTCACCAACTGCTCCACTGCTGTATTTGTGTGCAGTTATAAATACGGCTCCCGTGTTATAATTTGCATATGAAGTATGTGAGCATGTTGGGAAATGACTGGAAAAAAATCCTTGCTTTTTTCCGGTGCAATGGTTAAAGTGATAAAGTATCTTGAGAGTTTTAACTGGTCATGGGTGGGTGGTTCAACTTTGCTGCAGAGCTGTATAAAAAAAAAAA
>JAJHUR010077116.1:0-22412 GCA_027495735.1 Lutjanus campechanus | reverse complement strand
GCGAGGCTGGAGCTGCAGGGCTCCTAAACTCTTGTCCCTTCCAGTTTGTTAAAAATCCATCCTAAACCATTTTAACGCTGCTAAAAGGATCTAATAGGATCCTGTGGATAACCGAGAACAGATACAGCAGAGAAGTTCGGCACTGATATATAGTACAGGGAGAAATCCACTGTAGAGATGCTGAAATATACAACATTAGTCTCAACAGACCAGCATGCACTGGAGCAGCAGCTGAAAACTCGCGGTTCTCAGTCATTATCATCGCAGATAGTTCACACTAACTGTAACACGTTCAGGCACTCTCTCAGGGGATTTTCAAAAAGCATCCTGGGAAATGTACGACTCGAGGCAGGTTGAGGGAAAAGTGTCTGCAGCAATAAATCACAAAAAAAAACAACAACCTCAGAATAGGTTGGACATCACAGACTGATGGTGCATAACAGGATCCAAGATGGCAGTCGGCTGCTTCTCAAGCATGTGGTCTATTAACATAATTGGCGTAGGTCAAGCATGTAAGCAACCGAAAGAGACCCACTTACGTATTGGCACAAACCGGTCCCGTTACCCATGTCTTTGTCGGAACATTACGAGGTACAAATACTGATTGGGTTCATCAGTGACACCGTGTCATTGGGAGACAATAAGGGCTTTGTTCTGATGAAGAGTGAAAACGTCGTCTCCAAAGGGGGAAGCTTTGTGATTAGCCTAATAATCCTTCTGACGAACAGACGAGGCTGATAGCGATAATTAGCCTCTTGATAAGAGCAGAGAGTATTAGCAAAGTGTTCAGATATTTGGTTAATTAATTTACCCCGATGTTAAGAAAATGCCCCGCGTCTTCCTCACAAGGTGCCGAGTGGCTTCCTTCATCAGCTTAAGTCTTGATTTAAGCCGTGCCCCTATTTATGCAGGAAGTTTTTCAAAGACAGGTTGGGCTGCCTTTCCTCCCTTTCCTTCCCTTTTTTCTTTGTTGCCACCGGCTGCTCGGCTGCTGACCGGATGAAATCTCCACCGCCGAGGCTCACCTTTTTCTTCTACGTCCTTCCCCCTCAGGTGATGTAGGAGATTCTCGTTCTTTTTTTTTCCTTTTTCTTCTCACTCCTACTCCTTTGCTTCCGTCTTCTGTGGAAAGTTTTCTTGAGGGCAGTTTTGTCCTGACACTGCAGAGCATTCAATTCAGTAACAGTCAGGTTTCTATCCAGGAAAAATAAGTCCATTTACTGCTCATTTTATGGAGGCAGTTGAATTTTCTGTGAAGGTCTCAGTATGCTTCGAATGAACTTTGTTCCAAATTCAAACAGAGCTTCACTGTATATTTCTACTGCACATTCATGCGCCCGTTCATCATCCACTGGACATCCAAGTAATACTCAACAGTCACAAAGAGACAAACTGCCTATAAAGGTCTCAGTATGCTTCAAACAAACTCGGCTGTGCAACGTGTCCACATCTAAAGGCAATAGAGTTCTATATAAAGCTATATATAATAACTGTTCAGAATAACTGTGCGTGAAGACGGGATAAAAAGCACACTGGCTGCTTTCACACCTCCACACATCTGGCAGTGGCTGCGTAAAGTAGATGTGAATGTCAGATCTTTCAGAAAGACAAAAAATGATCATTTTGACATCAGAAAGCAGGTTTTAGACGCTGCCAAAAAAAACTGAAAAGCACTTTGAAGCTAACAGCTGTATTAGGAATGGCATATTTTTCCTAACTGACCTTTCCTAAGTCCCGCCCCTTTTTACACTGTTCTCCCATGACAGTTGAGCAAGTTTGGTAACCAGCGAAACCTTGGTCAGCTTTCTCCCTTCCTGTTTCAGATATGTTATGTGCTAGGCTCGTCGATGCTGATAAGAAAACCACATTTTGAAGATGGTTTAAAAAATGCTGCTTGGGGGCCTGTAATCTTATTTTAAGTAATCCAACATTAGCAGAATGCTAGCTAACTATTTAAACTACATCTGTTGTTGGCTAGCTTGTTACATCTGATAACAAAATGCTTCCAAACTAGCTAATGTACATCAATCATTCGCTTGCAAGGTAGCTAGCATTTTGCTAACATTAGTTAACTTTAAGTCAGTTTTACAGGTCCCTCAGCAGCATCTTTTAGCCATGTTCAAAATGTGTTTTTCTTTTCAACATAGACAAGCCGAACACATAGCATCTAAGCGTGGGAAACGGGAAAGGAGAAAGGTGGCCGAGGTTCTGACGCACTCAAAGCCTGGTCAACTGTGATTGGAGCACAGATCAAAAAGGGGTGGGATTTAAGAAGGGTCGTACCTGAAGGTTTAAAAATGTAAACCCATGAGGAGAGAACGTTGAGAACTTGAGGTTTGCACAGCATTAACGGGACGTAACATGTCAACACTTCAGGAGGTTAATATCTAATGTTGAGATCACAGCAGAAGCAGCAGCACCTGCTACACTGCAGTGGTTTTTCATTTCAAACATAGCTGCATCTTGCAGACACATACTGTCTGAGAAAAAATACATGCAATTCTTTGAACCCACAGCGTGGGTGTACATTCAGAACGAGACAGGGTCGCCCAAACAGTTGTATTTTGACCTCAGGTCTGTTCCAACAACTCACCTGCCATCACTTGGACGTGTGAATCTTCCTTCACATTGTGCAAAAGCGTGAGGCTTAATATAGAATTTGTCTCTGTCAGCAGTGTTCCCTATATTCCTTCACTCTCTCGTCGCCTCGTCGTCACCAACATTTTGCAGACGTGACAAGTGATGAGTTATTGCCTCGTCTCCTCATGTCAACACACAAAGCCACAACAGCTATCCTCTGATAGTCATTAGGCTCGGGTGGCTGTTATTGTCAACAGGGCTGCGCGAGGAGGAGAAAAGATAGATGAAGGAAATGGAGATGATTGAAACGTCTGGCAGATTATTTCTGTCACAAACTCTCTGTGTGTGTCAAGTATCCACTTCAAGCTGCCACTCATGTCTTGTCTGTTTGTTTGCTCGGCGCCAGACTTTAATTTTCCCGCAGACCTGCTGTTGAAAAGCATTACCTGCCCGTTCTACATCGGTGATTGACTTCATGAAATATTACCTGCAATAACAGGAGTCGCTTTACTTTTCGCATGTGATTAAGTTATTGCTTAAGTCAGTGTGAATTCATTTCATAAAATGACCTGTATATCACTCATTCTTGAGAACTGGGGGGGAAGAAAAGCTTTAATAATCATTAATGCCAACACTCTAATTCCAATGTTTTGGTGAAAATTTATTCTATAAGGATTTATATATATGAAATATATGTAATTTATAAGATGTTTTGGTTTAAAAATGTGCTAAAAGCCTTTAAAATCTAAAACTAGCAATACCTACTGATAACATAAGTATAAAATGTGCTATTTTAATCATCTTTGTCTTACAATGTACATAATCATGATTTAATCCGCCATAAAAAGGGTTAGCTATACCCTAAGCTTACCTGTTTTACTTCCTGGTTTCATTTCGTCAACTCTGTAAGACGTCTACGTCTAATAAAAAATGTCATCTTTAGGAGGTTGGCCTGTTACGGGGTTTCATAGCCACGAGTTTGATCATAATTGGCCGCTAAAAATTTAAATCCCCTCAATATACAGTTTTCTCCCAATTCTCAACAATACTCCTGTCTAGGCTTTTAAAGTGTAACCTGAATCTGACAGAACTCTAGTTCGGAGGCTGCGGGAATAAATGGAGCACGTTTCAGGAAGTCTTTTGTGGACATGGATGTCCGATTCCGTGGTTTTGGCTGTCAGATTCAGGAAGCGTAACTGCCACTCGTCCGCTGGAGCTGACAGCAAGCGCTCCAATAAGAAAGTCCTGATGAGTTGTTTGTGACGCTCGGCTCTTCCAGGCATCGCCCCATCCGTCATTGCAAATCAGCGTCCCAAGCACAAGCTGACAGGGAGAATGGGAGCGGGTTCTCTGCGGGAGAGACCAATATCTGGCCACCGGTGATCGACTTCCAGCTGAGGGAGCGGGCGTGATTTGATGATCTAAATTCAAAAGTTCAAGCTCAGACCATTGGCTCCTAATCAGTGAACGGCAAATGGTCAATACATTACATGAATAAAAGCTAATGAGACGGCACAATGGAGGAACCCAAAGCCCAGACCCTCATCACACCCAGAGGCCACTTGTAAGCGGTGGTTGTGTTTTAGAATTTCAGAAGGGAAAAATCAGAGCCATTATCCAGATGAAAAAAAAAAAAAAAAAAAAATGTTTCAAGCTGGTTATTTCCTGGCTGTGTGTGAAGTTGAAAGTGTTGCCTAATGCAACCATCCATCAGGGTTACCTTCACTCGTAAAGCTTAATTTGGCTTTATTAACAGTGGATATGTTTACATGCATACTAATTAACTGATTTACTTTGATTAAACCATTGATTCAACTGTAGCAGTAGTCATGTAAATACCTCATGGATTTGCATTGGACAAGTACTACTTGAGGATATTCAGTAAACTGTAATAACATTGGGAATAATAATGCCTGCCACTGCTGTATTTTTATAGCCAAAATTCTGGTGCAAACACCTCAGTTCTGTTTTGGAGAAGACATCCCCTGAAAATACAAATCTATTTCCTGTCAAAGTGAAGATGTTGGTGCACTACGTCACATTTTGTTTTGGCTGTGTGGAGCCCCAAAACTGACAAAAACGTAGTAGGGCTGCCCCCTGAAAGTCCAAGATTGGAACTTACACTTCTTTTAACCTCCAATCAGGTGGTTAAAAACAGCAGTACGGATCTTATTTTTTTCCTTTTAACACCAATCAGTTGATGAAATAAAATTTAATTGCATCTGACAGGACTGCGTGGTTGCCTAGCTTACCTGAAAACACGAGCTAAACACAGTGAGCCAGCTAGTTAGCTACCTAGCTGAAGCTAACTTTGTCACCAGTACAGCCAGAGCAGCACAAAGCTTTATATTATTACACCCCAAATCATATTTGACATGTCTAACAACCTCTTACTACATTTTGTTAGTTACGGGGCTCAGTAGTGTAAACTGTCTTTGCTAAATCAGGACACAAGAAGTAAGCTATGTAAAAGTACAGGCTATAGACTTCTTCTTCTCTTTACTTCTATAATATGTAACCACTTGGGTTTCTGACAGCATGCAGAGGGTGATTTGATTCATATATGTGTCAAAATAGCCAGAGGGGAAAGTGGCCATGAATCAAGGCGCAGTGTGTTTGCAACAGTGACAACATGGTGACAGACGCTTCTGGTCTCTGATTACCGTGGCAAAGGACGTGCCGTGGGTGTATGATTGTGGTTAACAGCTAACTCTGAGAATTTAACCCCCGCATTAAAGTGTTGTGCAAACCCATCAGCTTGAGCAGACAGGAAGAAAATGGCTGAATATTGTTACTGCACAGCCCTCTGGGTAAAGTAACCGAGTTCCCAGAGAGAAACAAGTGTTACTGGGAGGATATTTTAATCCCATTAAATAATCTGAATGCTCAAATTAAACTGTCACCAGAAGCATAAACATACCCATTTCTAGTTTTTGACTCAAAGAAAGTCAGCAGGTCAAGTCAGGAGAGGGCCGTATTTCTTCCACTCCCGCAGCTCCAGTTAAATCGTGTTTTCTCTCCTTCATGGTTACTGGGTACATTGGTGAAGGATTCAACAAGGATGGAGGGGGAAAAAAATCAGGCCGAACACGCGTCACATTTATTTTATTGATGAAATCTTACCTTGGCGGGTCAGTCAAGAGTGAATTCTGAAACGACAAAATAGATGGCCTGGCATTTCAGTGGCTTTCACCCCATTTACCCCTGCTTCCCCCTGCTTGCTTGTGTTCAATTAAGTGGGGGTTACAAATATACCTGGTTATCAGCCTCGTTTCAGCCGTCTCACTGCCAGCCGTCAGCGCCAGAGACGCATTATTGCTCTTTCTGGCTCATATTAAACTGAAACACCTGCCCAAGCCTTTGTTTGGCATTAACAGGCCGAGACCAAATGATCAAATATGACCTTTCATTGACTGTACAGGAATTGCACATCCCAATGGAGATGTGGACAAAAGCCATGTCTGCAAGAGGCGCCGCCAGGTGCGTACGCTAATACATGGGCTCCCAAAGTGTGAGTGTTATTCGTAATTCTTTTCAGCCTGTGCATCCAAGGTCACCATCTGCTGTCCTCTTTTTCCGTTAACAACGCAAACTGAATGAATGGGAGCGATGAAAGGAGGACCAATTCGTTTCCAAGACCACAGTGACGGCTCTTGGAGAAGGCTGGCGCTCTGTTTAGAAAATAAACATGGATTTTATCTATGAGGTCATTAAGTCCAGGGCCCACACACACTCATCCACCCCTCCACTCGACAGCACACAACAGCCCCATGGTCGTGATTATTGTTCTGCCCGGCTATTGACACTCAATTACCTTGTGATCTTCCTGGAATAGAAGCCGTTCAATCTGTAAATTTCTGTTTCTCGAGTGTTGAATGAGTGCGCTGCAAACCAATTGGCTGAGTAAACAGCCCTTGTGTCTAAAACATAGACAGCAAAATGAATTATTTTTGCTTCCCCAACATTGTGTGCAGATAAAAGGAATGAAATAGCTGATATTTCTGGCATTTTTCGTAACCGTGCTGTCGTACTTCAGTATGTGTCAGGGTGAAGGGAATAAAGCCCAGGATGGAGCAGGAAGTACAGCTCATCTCAAGTCCTTGAAGCTTAGTGATGTACTTACTACAAAATAGGGTTGCAGTTTGTAAGCACTTAACCTTAATCGATCACTGGTAACATTAACACTGATAGTTTCAAAAATCTAGGGTTTCCATCTGGACACGACCAAACCTTAAGTGATCAATGGCACAAATTTGCATGTCAGAGTTCACCAAACTTCGTATGTGGACGACTGGGCATTTATTCCGCTTCTGTGTCGATGAGTTGTTGCTCCGAAGTCTCTTTGTCCTAAAGAGGACTGGACCGGCTTGAAGCCAGGTGTAACTTTTGTGACATCAGTAGCGGTATTTGGTCATGTTTCACCCAGCTCACATAATTTCTCGCACCTTAAAAATTTCCAAGAAGACTGCTTACCGTACGATGACTTTGTATTTTCAATATTCTCCCCAAACCTGGGGTTCCAATCTTGACACCACCATCATGGTTCTCTCAAATGTCACAAAGTCTGCTCTGATAAATGATCAAAAAATTTGCACGCAAAAGTTACTACTCATGGATTTTTCTCCGCGTCTGTTGTCGCTCCGATTCCAGTGAAATCAACTGATCTTTTTTTCTCTGGACATTTTAGTCTTTCAGGCATTGTTCAAATTTGTTCTGGAAAGAGAACTGGATTGTTCAACTGGAAAGGGGGGGGGAAAAAACATAGGCAGGTGTGAAGTAAGGTTCCAATAAGCCAGCTGCAACATGCGTAGTGTTGCCAGCGGTTACAAATGTTGTCCAAATGTCTAACGTTCCAACAAATTGATGTTCACAAATTCTCTGAATGCCCAAATGACTAAAATGGTCCAGTTTTAGTCTGATAAACATCCAAAATACAAATATAATGGTCCTGGAACAAAGCTAAGATTGCTGCCAACACTTAAACCTTATTAATGTCTTCGAAGGCACAAATATAATTCGGGGTAAAAGATTTGACTTAGGCTCGAGGGTATTTAACAGCAGGTGGTCTCTTTCAGGTGCTCATGCTTGCGCTTAAATAACTGAACTCTATATGATCCACAGAGGCAATTTGAAACGGTTTGGATGGTACAAATCCCCTTAACTTACTGGTCAAATCTGTTCCACTCACAGCATCACAGTACTGTAAAAGGCTTTTCCCTCTGACAGCTCCCCACCAGCCAGCTAAGGACATTTCCAAAATTTATATCAAGGGCGGGAAACGTGGATATTTATAAATGGCCATCTTTTTACACACTGGATCAAAACTGTTTCTCTTCTTCTAGATGGCCATGGACGCAATCTACATTAGGATGATGGGTCGATTGCTTCATGCGAACAAAACGTTTTATAGGTTTTCACTGGAGTATTTAAGATGTATGGGTGCTTCACATGAGGCAGATTAACTTTACATTCCAGTTCTCCAATTTGACCAAATCTGTATTACTATGATTCCTCTACAAGCCCCAGTATTTGTGTGTAGCAGAAAATTCAACAGAATTGCCTGGTCGAGCTTGAAATCCGGTTCTTTGTGTACATTGCAGCAAAACCCCAAACCTAAATCGCTGTCTAATGTCGCCTTGGGGCACCCATACTGAATTTTTATGTGCATAAAACTGCTAGATGGAGATGAGGATTTTGTCCCCTACCTTAAAGTAGCGGACAAGGTTGACCTCCTCTCCGTCTTTGTATCTATTTGCTTTTATTGTAATTGTTCCAGATTCATTTCCATGTCTATTTTGTGTTGTATTACAACCTAGGCGATGTGATAACGCAATTGTTGCATTGCCCTGGCAGCCATTTTTACATCTCTCTCAGAACTGTCTCTGCTCACGCGAGTTAGAGGTTTTGCGGTCGTCGGGCTTTGAAAATTCGTTATTGTTGCATTTTTGTGAAATCTCGCACTGGGCTGGGCCTAATCAACTGTTTTTATTGTTGTGTGTCAAGAGGACTATTTCTGTATACAGTATGTGAAAATGTTTTTATTTCTCTTGACTATTACAATGGGTTTTAACCTGTGGAAAAAAAAAAAACAAAGGAAAAAGCTCAAAAAGAGATGAGACCAAATAAAATGTAACACTCCTGATTTGTTTGTGTCCTTATTCTTATCGTATCGTAAGAGGTGGAATCTGAATTTTGTTCCACATTTAGGGTTGGGTGCTGTTCATTGAACCATTTGAACTGATACCAGAAAAAAGTGGTTGTTACGTACAGGTACTGTTACCCAACACATACTTGCCAACTCTCCTGATGTTCCTTCTGGGATCCAATTCTGTATTTCTCCCAGTTTATGACATGTTTTTACACCTTCATTTTCACAAGCTGTTTCTGGCACTGTACAGCATGTACAAGGCCACAACAATACAGCTACACTAAACCAGACTCCAGAAAGCAGACTTCTAGTTTCTTAAGGAAAGTTTTAAAAGAAAGGTGCATGCATTTAATAAAATCTGCCACATTCAGATGCAGGGCAAAAAATAAATGAATGGAGGAAAACTGACGATTATTAGTTAAAAGCTTTACACCTGAGGGGCAACTCATTCTGTAGTATTTGAGATAAAAATGTTGTTACCGTTACTTATTTTATTTTCATTATTTGAATGTCATATAAATGCAGGAACCTAAGTCTCTCATACTTGAAATCACTCCTTGTTTTCCTCAAGGTTTGCAAGTATAACCTGACAATAACTTTTTCAGGATTTCTCTCTGTGATAACAAAAATATAATTTCAGATTTTTTTTTTTTTTAAAAAGGTCCATATTTCATTAAAATTTATTCAGAACATTTTAGAAGGCCAAACTGGAGGTTTATGGATGAGGTGAGGGAGGAGATGGAGGTAGCTGGCGTTACAGAGATAGATGCAGGGGGCAGGAAGAGATGAAACAGACGATTTGCTGTGGCGGCCCCTATTGGGAGCAGCCGAAAGAAGAAGAAGAAAAAGAAAATTGTTCCCTGCGTCCCTCTCCCCCCTACCAAACATGTCCTTACATCCTCCATCCCGTCAGTCCGTCGCCAGGGCATAGCGAGTATCTCGGAGGAAGCATGTTATATCCTTTTTAGGTCAGTGGTTCGCAAACTCTTTCTTGCATGACCCCCCTTTCAGAAGCTGAAAAAAGTTTTCGCCTCCCCACCCCACAATTTTTTATCAAGTATTAACAATAATTGGAACTGATGGAGCTGATAAAAAGGATTCAAACATTTCATTTTAGTGAAATAAAGGTTAGCAGGATAGAATCACCAGACTCTTGTTTATTTCCCCTACATTCATGCCTCAACTTCAGTGCTGGCTGCAGACACGCTAATGTTAGCTGTGGCTGCTATGTGGATTTGGCTTCCAGGCTATCAAAGATGGTACACTCTACCATTTGGATATCACATACTGTTGAGTTTATACCAATGTTTCAGACATATTTAAAAATCTCACTGTATTAGTGTGCTAAGTAGCATGTTGGTAAGGACTTCTGGATGCAGTTAGTGGCCAAGTGTTGGCTAAAGCTTGTAAAAATGCTAAGCTAATGTCAACCAACATGGTTAAAAAAAATCTCAGTTACAGTATCTCCAACTTATCCAACTAGCTAATTAAGTACCTAAACTTGTCAGTGAAGTTTGTAAATATTTAACGTAAAGTTTTATCATCCATGGTGTGTTAAACTTCTACAGAAGTGGCTTCACACGTGCTAACATTAGCTGCAGCTGCTGTGGGGGACTTGGCTTTCAGGCTATCAAACACAGTACACTCTTTAACATTTGGATATCATGTCCTATTTGGTTTATACTCAGGTTTTGGACCTATGAAAAAATCTCATAGCGAACGATATGTTGGTAAGGAATTTTGGGTGCAGCCATTGGCTAAGTGTTGGATAACACCAGTAAAAAATGCTAAGCCAGTGTCAAGCAACCCAGTGGGAAAAGTCCAGTTATCTGTAACTTATCCAACTAGATAATTAATTACCTAAAGATGTCGACGAAGTTGTTCATGCCTCACTCAAACTTTCATCATCCATGGATGGCGAAACTTCTTTGACGCTGTTTGCAGGCGTGCTAATGTTAGCAGCAACTAATCTCACCTACTATTTTAGCATACTAAATTTCATGTTGGTTAGGAATTTTGGACACAGCTAGTGGCTGAGGGTTGGCTAAATCTAGTAAAAAATGCTAAGCCAACGTCAACTAAGGGAACAAAACCCAGTTATCTTCAACAACAACTTTTGCAATGAGCTAACTAATAACCTAAAGATTTTGATGAAGTTGTTAATGCCTCACTTTAAATTTTGTTGTCTATGGATGGTTAAGCTTCGGCGCTGGCTGCATGCAGGCGTTCTAACATTAATGTTAACTGCGGCTGCTGTGGGGGGGACTTAGCTTTCAGGCTATAAACCATGTTGCACTCTGAAGCATATAGATATATTTTATGTTTGACCAGCTTCTTCCTGAGGTTAGATGTGTTCCTCTGGCCAGTTTTACCTCTCACATTACAAATATTGCAATGGCTGGTCTGTACCCTTAAAATTACCAAGGTCCTGTATGAAACACCAGCCACACCAAGATAATCAGTCAGTCAGTTGTTCTTTAAGCAATCTCAGTCCACCATAAATTTACCATAAATGTACCTGTTACATTTTTACAGTTAGTCTGATTGATTGTATTGGTATAATTATTCTTGGTAAGTGTCATTTTCATGCACTTGTTGGACTTGCTGCCAAGTTAGACACCAATTAAGAGTGCACAAAACCTTTCAGTCTTGTATTTATAGTCATCTACGGAAGGCTGGTTCTGACATGCATGTAATTATCTCCTTTGTTTTGTTTTCTTGTCATGCTAAGTAATTATATTATGATCTCAACATAACAGTGATAATTATTCTGTCATTACAGGGAAGGTTCTGATGTTATGTTGTTAGGTATGACAAAATAATTATTTTGTGACTTTGAGCTTTCTAGGCATCATAGAGTCTCTAATTTTATTTTGACATGGTCATAAAAAAAAAGTTAGAGAACAATCCTTCAAACTTCAAAGCCCATTCAGAGGCTTTTGATCATATTACCTGATCTTCATCAGCAGATGGAGTTTGGCCAGTAACAGGCCAAACACAGTAAAGGCACAATATGTGAGAAAAGGCCAACTGTTGAACTCATGCTCCAGACAAATAAGGGGATCCAGCTGGCAATTCTGCACCAAGATTGGCGCCTGAACGGGAACCAGATTTGGAGCCAGGCGAGCGGCCAACGGAAGCAAGCTCAGCAGCTTCCCAATGACCAAGGTCGGACTGGGACCAAACACAGCCTCCAAGACGGACTGGAGCCTGTTTGACAATAGGGAATACAGTACCAAGGTGGCTCACAGTTTCTCCGACCAGGACTCTGACTCCGGGGATGAGAAAGACACGGTGGGCATCAATCAGCACCTACATCCTGTCACCTGAGCTATACAATTGAATTACTACCTTTTGAGCTCCCAAGTGGTATTAAGAACTGGACAAGCTGGAGCTAGCTGGTTAGCATGCTAACTTAAGAAGAAACTCTTGAAAAAATCCACTCTCTGAGGAACATGAATGTCTGCACCAAATTGCTTTGCAATTCATCCGACAGTTGAAGACATTTCATTCTGAATCACATCACCAGATCTGGTTTACTGGATTACCGGATTTATAAGGATTCATCCTCTGTGAACAATGAATACCTGTATGAACTTTCATTGTAACCCATTGGGTTATTGTCAGGATTTTACTTTATTTTACTTTTTCATGTCAAGAACTCCCATAATAGGTGTAAGTTAGACCATGGACCCCCAAAACTGAAAGGATTCCCTTCTGAGTATTTTTCTAGCTTTGGAGATAATAATCCTAACCTTAACCACCTTCCCTTGTCGTTCCAACTTTTTCTTTTTCAACTCTTTCTTTTGCTGGAGACTCTCTACAACCGACTCAAGGACCTCTGTTAGTCATCAGACCCCAGTTTGAAAACCAGTGACCTAAATCACAAAACTAGCCAGAAAAATGTACCTGCTTTTGTCCTGTCTGGCTTTCCACAGTCACCTCTAGGCGGCAGATGTGACCATTCGCCTCCAGCTGGCAGCTCCTTCCAGCATTAAATCTAAAACAATGTCAACTCTGCCACAGAGGCGGAAGGAAATATTCTGTTATTACCATATTAAGACATCTTTTCACATCGTTCACGGTCCATAAAATGGAATGAAGACTAGCATGGCTCAGTGGATGTAATGGCTCTGGATGTATGTGTGTGTATCTTCTATTTCTGTACCTGCGGGTAAAGATGTTTTGGCAGTGGTGAGACCCGGCGCTACGTGACAGGTGACAACAGGGTGAGGCCGGCGCCTAGCGTCTGGGTTTTCTCCTGAATAACACTAATTTTAGGGAACTTGTGCGGATCATGAATGCACTGGCAACCTTTTTCCCCACTTCTTTTTTCCGTTCTCATCAGACCAGATGTTTCGTGTCTCGGAGTGTGTGACTTGCCATCTCGAGTGAAGATGAGATGTAATGCAGCAGAGTAGATAATGAGGGCCTCTCTGATGTTATTGACCTCCAAAAGGACCCACATTAAACCCTTTAGGCCTCCATCAAATCAGATTTTTTCCTCGAATGGGAAGATTTTAGGTTCATAATGATGAGGGCTTGGCCTAATATCAGGGTAACTTTCTGGAGAATTAAATAACGGTAGAATTAACCTATCAGCCATTTTGGTGAGGACACTCTGAAGCACACCAGGGACTCCTGAGAGGCTCTGAGCTGTGAAGACATCATTCACTCAGTCACCATATTCACACGGTGACCATTTTCCTCTGACGCCAGTATTCAGTATCGTGGCAAAGGACCTGTGCAAATTATTATAGAGGCAAAAAAATGCCTTTTTTGAAAGAGTTTTGAAAGATTGCATCCTTATTATTATACCTCAAATCGATTCGTTCCCCTGCCTGTGGAGTTTCTTTTTATTGCCAAAATATTTAACATATAAATTATAAATTAAGCAACTAGCGGAAAATCTTGTGTGTTATTCAGACCATCAGGGGGAGAAAGGGAAGTTCATACAAATCTATTATTTTGTCATTTGTTTCCATCCACGCTGTAATCTCAGTCATCACTCTCAGAGCCTCTCCATCTCCTCTAGCCAGACCAGTGTTTGTCTTATCTCAAAAATAACTTAACTACTTTACCAATTACTCCATATGAAAGTAATTAGTTACTGGGGAAAGTAACTTTTGCATTACTTTTAAATGCCTGCTTCAATTTTCTTATCAGTGCACACATAGCTATATTATTTTAGTGTAGCTTCAACAGGGGCATATTTATTGCCCCCGGCCAACTGTCAAATTAAATATCCGCCCTTAACCTGAGCACAGCAAAGTTAGTAGCCTTATGTGACATTTTGCTCACTGGACAACATATTTCTGTGTAGTGTTCATAAGATTACATCGAACACAAATGTGTTATAAGTATGATGAAGAAAAATGTTAGATCAGACTGATTTTGTTCTAACTGAACATATCGCTAACCTTGTTTTAGCTGCTTAGCTTACATACTCAGACAAGACATAGGTAGATAGCCAGTATTTTTTAGTTGCGGACTTGATAAAAGTGCCCAAGATGCAGTGATATTTCAGAATAATTTTATGCCTTTCCTATTGTTTTGTGTAACATTATCAAATGGAAACACTAGCTAGGAAGTGGTTGGATGCTAACATTAGCTGTTGTCTCACATTAGCTTGCAGGTTATCAAATATGTTATTTAAGCTTGAAATATGGTCCAATGTTGCTCCAGATTTTCACTAATCGTTGTCCATTGGTTTTCACTCACCGAACAATCAAACGTTTCAACAATAATGATTTGTCAGATTCTCTGTGTTTATATGACTTGTAAGCTGGAACACAACAGAATTTGAGCTTCTCATGTATGACATCAGAGGAAAATGACTAGCATGTGAACACGGTGAGAAGGTCTGGATGTATTTACATGTATCTGGACTGCAAATACGTCTGATATGTTTGGTTGAACTCTGGGGTGTCAGGGACTGAAAAGGGCTGCGAGGAAATTGCAGCCAGTCCGGCGCACCGGCGAGCTAACTTCAAATATGAAATTTCTCCAGAGAGAGGTCATCATCTCAAACATGAATCTGTTTGAAGAATGAGAGGAACAACATGGGGTGGTGGGGGGCGGTGGACACGCTGAGACGCAGCGCCGCACTTTACTACGACTCTCTCCCCTCTCATCAGGACTGTCAGTCAACTGGATAACACAGAGAATGGGGAATCAGCAGCGTCAGCGAGGACGTGATGGAGAAACTCTCTGCAACGGCTGACCCTCCTCTATACCCTGGCACAAGTCTCCAAGGCTCTTGTTGCCATGGACACTGTGAATGAAAGTCTGTAAAGCGCAGTGGTGTGGCTCTGCAGTGCCTTCACACTGAGCACTTAGGTTTTTTTTTCCCCTTCTTTTTTTATTTGGTTCATAAGCAATATGATTTATTTTGTGTACTCTATTCTGTAAACAGAAAAGGATATTTTATGTATTGCATTCAATACCTCTTAATGAATGTTCCCACACTGAAAGTTAAAAAAAAATATTAAAATGAAATATATGCAGTACAAACCAATAGAAAAATACATAGTGTCAAAAAGGTAGGCAACACTGACATTACGCTGTAAGGTTGTTATGGGGAACCTGTCCTTAACAGCTGCCAGCAGACAGAACAATCATATTATCATATAGAGAATATTTTTCTGGTCATCTACTGAACAGAAATCCAATATCCAATATTCTTTTAGCTCTGTTTTGGTCTACACCAACTCCTGAAGGTAATATGTGGCTCCTAAGAAGTTAAATGATCCTCTATGTTCACCAGAGTTGGTGACTTTGTTAGCAGGTGGGTAGCTAACTCTTTTTAGAAGGTTTTCACTGTATCCAGGTGTAAACAAGGTTGATGTAAAACAGTTTGTAGGACAGAAATCCAAAACATTGAGTCAAAAGAGGCTATAAAGCTATGTAGAACTGAGAGGAACTACAAAGTTGGACAACAACTATCTATGGGTTTGTCAAGCTACACCTTTCATACTCAGCCCATTTTTACTGTAAAATTGTTAACATAGTCTGTGCAAACAGTACATTACACCTCGCGACCTCTAGTGTCTATAGTAATTATGACAGGAGAAGTATAAAGTATGATCCAGAAGACTGGGGTTCAAGTTCTGTGTGAAGCCAAAGTCAACTGTTTGAGGTATTTAGTTTCACAGAGTCTGTTTGAGCTGTCTTAACTTCAAGCGACTTGCACAGACTGATTTTGAAAATAGTCGTAGATTTATTCTATTCTGGATTAAACTAAGATGATTGCAAAAGGAAGGATTAGAGCTACCCCTGCACTACACTGGAGCTTGAATTAATGCTTAAAAGAGGCAGGTTTAACCTCTGCTTGGTAGTCTTTATGATGAAGCATGGACTGTTTGGACTGTATAAATCAGGAGCGCCCAGCCTTTTTTGCCTGGAGAGCCAAAAGTGAAACCTTAATGGTGGGCCATGGGCCAAAAGCACATGCTTATTGTAGTGAATTGTATTGTTAAGATGCAAAATGGTCCCATATTTCCTTGATTACCTGACTTCCTGCATGGAGTGCTCACCTGCCTGAGCAGCCGTGATTTAAATGAAGCCCAACATGCACTACAGAGGCCAGACGAGTCTGCTTTTTACTTTCAGTAACTGGATGGTTTGACATAATTTGTTTAGTGGTGCTTTTTCAGACTCATTAAAGTTTTTTGAACAAATTCCTTTCGCCTCTGCTGTTGTTTTGTCTCCAGATTCACCATTAGTTACTTACGTTACTCCAGGACCCCAATGTCTCCAACTAATTAAGCCAAATTAAAGCCATATTCATGACAGCTACTCTCATGTCCCAGTTTCATAACTAGTACAGATTATGGCCTACTCCTGTCTGATTTAAGCTCTGCTTGTGAAACCAGCCCTTAAATTTTTAAGTTAGCTACTTAAAAGTTAGTTTCATTCCTTATGTGACTTCCGTGATGAAAGTTACGCCACTTCTGTCATGAGACATGCTTATTTTTAACCTAAACATAGTTCTGCTGCCTATTTCTCACCAAACTGCAACGGTTTTACAACGTCATCCATGTGTTTAATCTCATATTCAGCAGCATACTAGCATATCTATGTAGCAGTAAGCCTGCTGCTGCTGGTACTCTCCAGTGGTCATGTCATCTTGGGAGTCTTTGGCAATTTACCTATTTTGTTGTGTAAGTATGACAATGTGTTGTTTGTATTACACAGTCACTTTTACAGATATATTTTTATATTCAGATGTTGTACTTTTAAACAATATTTTCATGTAAGTAATGGATCAAATAAGTATACACACTGACTGACTTAAGTTAAGAAACCAGCATGGAATTATAGTGGAGAATTTAGCAGCATTTTTGTATTTTTTTTCAGGAGTGGGTGGAGACCAAAACAAAGCTAAAAGGAGACTGAATATCAGGATCAGAATCAAAATCACTTTATCCACCAAATGTACAAAGTACACAGGAACTTGACTTGATGATTCAGCACAGTGGGCCAAGAGGATAAAAAGTTTACAGAGACTAACTTAAGATTAAAGAGTTAAAGTTCAATACAAGAATTATGTACAAATAAGAATATTATATACAAAAACAAAAACTATACAAATTGAAAAATAAAAGGTACAAATAAGATAGAAACAGTAAAGTACAGTATAAGTTGAGAATAAGAAGTACAGAACAAGTTAAGAGAACTAAGTATGCTCGACTCTGCTACACGTTGTAAATGACATTATGGGATGTTGTATCTGTAGAGCTGGGTACGAACCTTTGGGGAGATTCTTCCGGAGCAGTCTGAGGAAGAACATCCTCTCCTGCACTCTCTCAGTGACGTTTCATGAATGTTTCTCCCATTTCAGGACGATGTTGACGGTGCTACCCACCGCCCATACAGCTACGTCATTGATGAGGAGTGGGGTAGGAGTGGTAGTGGGTGTTAATGGAAGTCCATTAACAGCTCCACTGTCTTGCTGACGTTGAGCTCCAGGTTGTTGTCCACGCGCCATGCTGCCAGCTGTGACACAGTGTTCCTATTAGACTAGAACTGTGCAAATAGGCAGTGGTGGTGATAATGTGTCAGTGCTGCGTTTAAAATGAAATAGTCCACGAAGTTTATATGCTAATTATACTGCTGACCTTTTGTTAAAGATATTACTGTTTAATCCTTTCTTGTAATTTCAACCTCAGACACCTTCAGCTCCGTCACCAACTCTTTATTAAGCCTCCCCGCGTCCAGAATGAACTCGTTAACTCCAAATCTTTTTTTTCCTTCTTACAGCTCAACACATCATGTTCAGCATCATCTGCATGTACTGAGCCGAGCGTCTGATGTTCTAATTTTTGGCTCAATTCAGTAATCAAATCTGGCTCCCACTGGTCGGGGTCTTCTATTCCCCAAAAGAGAATGTCTTATCACTGTTAATGAAGTGTGAGAATGAAGTTCTCTGTGTCTCCCCGCATTTCTCTCTGCTCAGCTGCCTTTGAAGTGAAACAATTTGTCTGGCAGAAAAGCAAAATACAATAAAAAAAAAAAGGAGAAAAAAAAAAGGAACAAACCCTGATGTTTCCTCGAGATGTGATTAAACTTGATTCTAGTCCTGAAGTCGTGAAGAAGAGCGTTTCAGATGTTCATTATTCCATGAAGCTGCACAGATGATAATTGTTTTGGGCTCTTATATGAGTCTCAATCAGAGAACTGACAGCTCTTTAGCTATTAATTTTCTGTCTGAAATTGATTACAGACAAGACAAACAATAGATGAAAGAGTAAGTTCAGTTTAGAAGTGAGCTAAATTAAATAAAATTTAACTTTATATTGTACGGAATTATACATATAATGAATATAGTAGTATAAACATAGTATATATTAGTATATAACTGAACATATATAGTTGCTGTAGTATGATTGCTGCATTAAAGGGATAGTTTGGATTTTTTTGAAGTGGGGTTATATGAGGTACTTGTCCATAGTCAGTGCATTAACTACAGAAGATGCCAGTTGACATGTAAGCTAAGCAATATAGTGCTGAGGACAGCGTTAGCAGTAAAATGTGTTATTTTAGCCACTTAAAAAAAGGTCCACCTAAAGAAACTGTTTAAGTGTACACTTATTTTAGAATATTTTCACAGGTTTAACTTACCTTCTGTTATATAAGGCAAATTGCTCTCTCCAAAGCAACCAGACTCTGTAAGGGATACGGGATTTGCTGCATAGAGGTGCAACATAGAGAATCTTCAAAATGAAAGACCCTGTGCGGACCTGCGATCATAATAACAGACAAAAAATAAAGTATTTAACTTTGTAGTCTATGTTCCCATTGTAGAAGCACAAAAAGCAAGAAAGAATGACAAAATCAATTCAATCTGAGCAAGTCTACATAATTATAAAGTTCTGAAACTCTGCTGGCGTGAGGCTCTGTGGAGGACAAATCAAAACTGTGTGGCAGATGTGAGGAGCCCAGTGGAATCAACAAGTTAGCTTCCTCCACCAGTACTTCTGCTGCTTCTCCAAACTGGGGGCGAGCTGACCACCATCTACTGTGGGTAATTCACAGAATATCTAACTATCCCTTGAATGTGTCCTGATCTTCATCTTAGCCGTGACAAACTATTTAGAATAAACAGAGAACAGGCAGTGTACACTTTTAGAAACAAAGTTGTTAACTACAACCATAAAGAGTTCTTTAGCTTGTCATCATAGGTTTGTGGTAGAACCTTTTTTATGTCGGGTTCTTGGTATAAATCTCTGAAAGGGTTTCGCACAAATCCTTTCTAAAAGAAAGCCGAACCTTAAATATATGTTGTAACCCCTTCAGGAAGCTCTACCGATAACCTAACCAGTTCCGTTCCAGATTCTTGGAACCTTGGTTCTATCTCGCAAACCAGCTCAATTTTCCACCAATTTGAGTGGAACTGTTGTAATCAAGGATGTCAACAATAAAAGGCACTAAACAATGCACAACAACTTGTAGAATATAACACCCTCACTTTGGTTCTCCAGGAAAACCTACCATTTTTTTTGCTTCAAGCTGAGAGCTAACTCCTCACGTTTTGACCCAATTCGTTTTTAGTTGAAATGCTCATAACCGGTTCAAAATTCGGTGCTTGAACTGGAACAGGGCTGGTTCCATGTTGGTGGAAAAAGGATATATGAGAGGTTCAACAGAGACACTTCTTATGGTGTAATGGATTCTCCCAGAACCGTCTCTGGGGGTAGTATCCGGAACATTTCCACCTTCTGAGGATTCTAATAAGAACCCATCCAGGAGGTTCTGCAGAGAACCCTTGATGAAAGAGTTCTCCAAGGATTTAAACAATCTTTGAAATCCCAATAAGAGGGGTTCTTTGGATAAAAAAGGATTCTTAATGTAACCCTATAGTCTTACAAAAACAACTTTGACAAACCCTTAATTCAAAAAGGATTCTTCAGAAGCAAAGGATCTGGGAAGAACCTCAGCCCTTCAGGAAATACACTTTTGGAGCCCTTGTTTCTAAGAGTGATGATATTCAGATATGGGTCAGAGTTGCCCTGTCCAGCTATCAAGAGTGACACGTGTCCTTCAGGAGGGATTTCAGAGGATCCGAGTGAAAGAGCGGCTGAATCTCGAAAGATTAGAGCTGGCCACACGAGCTCCTGTAAAGACTTCAGAACAAATGGAGGAAAACCAGCTGCGCTGTGGTCTTTAGGACAGGTTGTTCTGCAAATCTCACTGTACGAGTACAATCCAGACCTCAGTGGGACAAATGTGCAGCCACGGACCGAAAGTCACTCAGCAAAAGTTGTCCTGGGTTTCTCACAGTGAGCACTGTTCTGCGGGCAGATGAGCAAAAGAATGTACCTTTTGTGGGGGGAAAAAAAGATATCGGTGTTACTTTTGTGAGAAAAGGCAATGCATATATACATCCTAACCTCATTGAAAGCTCCTGGTTCACATAAAGTGGAGGAAGCGTGAACGTCTGGAGCTGCTCTCCTGCCTCAGGCTCTGGGCAACCTGCAGCGACTGAGCAATCAATGAAGTTGTAGCAGGAAACTGTGCAGTAGAGTATCAGGGCGATTGCGAGCTGGGTTATACAATATATCTGTGCACATATTATATAATACATTATATACTTAAATCGACAATAAAGAGACAGATGGCCATTTGCATTTTGTGAATGGGTAAGTGTGAGAGCTGACTTTAAGCTCACTAAGATGATAAAGCACATGGATGGTGCCAAAAACCTCCATTCATCTTAATGAGAGCAGCGGTCAGTAGAGGGCGAACAAGAAGTTATTTTACTTTTTGTTGAGGATCAGATACCAAATCTGAAATGCACCAATCTCAACAAACTTTGCAGAAAAAGTTATTTGAATTTAAGTGTTTCATTTATAAAAAGTATATTCTGGTGGTTAAAAAAAAAACCACACACACAAAAAAGTGAATTTCCTGTGTCAAAAGGACAGCTGTAAATATGGATCCAATGGCCATAACTCATCGCCTCAGGGATTTAGCATCCCACTCCCATAACACTGTCAGACTCATGATGGACAGAATCCTCTTGTCATAACAATATACAACTTTATACAACTTTATTACATATGCTTAAGTACTCCCCACCACACATAAACATTTTGGTGTGTGAAATCAGTGGAGTTTTCCTTTAAATCAGCCATAGCCTACTTTAAAAAAGAAAAAAGCAACTTAACTGAAGTGTATGAAAAATAAATGGAACAGTAGTCACATTTGTTTTCCAGACAGCAGACAAGCAGCATATAATACTCACATAGAAAACAGAGAGGGGATAATGAAATAAATGATGTAAAAAAAAAAAAAAGATTTAAAAAATAGATTAAAAAAAGAATAATAGATAAATAAGAGTCTCTGCAAGTTTAAATTATTCTGTTAAGTTCTCCTTTGATTTCAGTGATGTAATGAAGTAATTACACAGTCCCTTATATAAAAAAGAATTTTCCAAGAATAATGGTGATTGCTAATTAATCTGTACCATATTTTATACACGTACCACAGTTATATCAAATACTTGTTGTTGTTAATTCAAACTGTCAAACCTGGGATGCAGATCCCCCCTAAAGATACAAACTAATTAACAAATGTACATTCAGAAAATAACTGTTGTCTCAGTTTGTCACAAAAGCAGAAAGTGCTATGATCCAGAGTCTTTATTCTAGACTAAATCAGTCTACATCCCCATGCTTTAACTGCCACAAGGTGGCACTTCTGCATGCAGAGGGGGTAATAAGCATCATTCTTTTTTTTCTTTTTTTTAGGTGGCTGGTTAACATATTCCTGGAAATGTGATTCAAAGCAGCTATACTTAACCATTAGAGGCTAATTAAACCAACTGCAGCACTAACAGTGAGAGGGATGGTGAAGAGACAGATTTTGAGGAGCACTTGTGAGGTTAAAACAATCATAATTATGGTGTTTTTGTAGAGCTGATATTGATGCTAGTTAACCTGCTAACACACGTTGGCAGCTGCTAATCAGGGTTCTAAATTAACACCCGCCAACCCGCCAAATGCGGGTTAAAATTCATATTGGCGGGTGTTAATAAAAACTTACTAGCCAGTTTGGCCGGTGATGCATGAGGCAATCATGTCAGTCAGAGCCGCTCTACAGTTCTCGGTCATTTGTCCCCCTGGCAGTCCTTCCTACATTTCCCATGAACACTGCCGTAATGCTACGTGATGACGTATAAGAC
>JAJHUR010077115.1:27264-42427 GCA_027495735.1 Lutjanus campechanus | reverse complement strand
AGACAGAACTCTGCAGAGACGCGACTCACAAGTTAGTTAAAAAAAAAACAGTAATAGTTTTATTAAAAATCAGACTGTGAGTGACAGAACATGTCATACACTCACAGATACAAGGGTTCCACAAGAGTTCTTCCTGAAGGGCTGAGGCTCTACCCAGAACCATTTGCTTCCCTTTCTCGAGGGGTTGTTTGTAAGACTAAGGGTTCCATTAAGAACCATTTTCATCAAAAGAACCCTTTTTTCAAGACAGCGTTCTATAAGGAAGAACTCTTTCGTCAAGGGTTCTTCTTTGTATGATAATATAAAAGGGTTCTCAGTAGAACCCCAGAGTGTGTTCTAGGTAAAACCCTTGGAATCTAAAAAGGTTCCCAGTAGAGCTCCCTGAGTGGGTTCTATATAAAGCCATTGGAAAATTAATGTCTGCATCAGTAGAACCCCCTGAGTGTGTTCCAGATAAAACCCTTGGAATATAAAAAGGATCTCGGTAGAACCCCTTGGATGGGTTCTACATGAAACCCTTGGAATCCTAATGGATTCTCAGTAGAACTCCCTGGAAGGGTTATACTGTAGATAAAACCCTTGGAATATTAAAAGGTTCATGGTAGAACCTGCTGAGTGTGTTCTAGATAAAACCCTTGGAATCCAAGAAGGTTCCTGGTAGAACCCCATGGTTGGGTTGCAGATAAAACCCTCAGAATATAAAAAGGTTCTTGATAGAACCCGTGAGTGGGTTTAATATAAAACCCTTGGAATCTAAAAAGATCCTCAGTAGAACCCCCTGGTTGTGTTCTAAATGAAACCCTTGAAATATAAAAAGGTTCTCAGTGGAACCTCCTGGCTGGGCTCTCGTTGGCACTCTTAGAAGGTGGTTCAGGCTAGAACCGCCAGAGAGGGTTCTGAGTGGAATCATTACACAATAGAAGGGTTCTTTGTAGAACCTCACATAGGGAGTTCTTGGTGAAACCTTTGACAGATGGTTCTGGGTGTAACCCTGTGTGTTGGGTTGCAGGTAGAACTCTGAAAGGGTTACGAGTGGAACCTTTGTAAAAGGTTCTACCAGGAACAAGCTGAAGAACCCTTTCAGGTTCTAGTTACGACTTGTATTTCTCAGAGCGTAGCGACAATCAAAGCGTCAGTGTTGGAGATCCTTCAGGCAGCAGATCAGAACAGCTCACGTACTCGAGTGTCAGGCAGAACCGACGGTTACAAGACCAAAAATATGACCCACATTCGGCAGGTTGGAGGATGTGAATCTCCAGAATTGACTCAAAAAAACATTTTTTTTTTCTTCTTCTTCTCTTCTCAGTATTGGAGATGGAAAGTCTCATCTAAATGTCATTGGAGTTGGAAGTGGAGCTGGTAAGAAGTGAACACACACACACACTCTCTCTCTCTATGGGACACTTTCACTGCTGAACTTACCTTATGTGCTGTGTGACACAGTAAATAGCTGCGGCAGACAGCGAAGGTGAGGAGGCGTTGTTGAATCAGCCTGCTATAACTGTTCCCATTGCTGCGCTGTCATTTATGGCTGCAGCAGTAAAAACCTTCGCCCTTATTATAACTGTCAAGGGTTTGCATCTGTCCAGCTGTCAGATTAATCTTTAACTTGAGTCGCAGACAAAGTGACCTCACCAGTCCTTGGTTTTACTGATTTTGCCGCGCTCGTGATACATCGGGGCTAATTTGTTTCTGAGCAAACCCACGACCGGCCCATGAGTGCTATTACCCTTCACTTATGTCAAAGCCAATCCTTTTAATTTACCTGAGCTGTCATGTCAGTATTGTAATGGAGCGATGTTACAGATTCTCTAATGGACTGTAAAATCCATTAGAATGACTACAAACTCCCCCGCAAGGTATTATTCAATCTAATCAGAAAGATTCAGCGCCTGTCCAGATGAGCTGCTTTACTTAAATTTATCCCTTTATACATAGAAACTTGTCAGCTTCAATAAGAACTAGAACAAAATCACCTGCCTGTAGCTAAATGAGATTGAAAGGAATATCACAGTGATAAACTCTCTGGGTTTGAGTCAAGGTTTTTTTTTCTTCCTGAGATTCTCACAACGTAAAATGTATAATTTCCTGCCAGACTGACTGGTGCTATGAGCTATTTCCTGATTAAACCTGCAACACAGTTTGAATTGGACCAGGGATTCTTTAAAGTTTTGATGGCTGAAGGACAGTTTAGGAAGCCAACATATCATTAAGGGCCTCACAGGAAAATCCATCAACTTGTCGTAGGATTTGTGATTAATCTCATAATGACGTTTAACATTTAATTCCTTGAGCACCGAAATCACTTTTATCTGTCGACGAGAGTTTACAACGTTTTTCCGTGGTGGCTGTTCCATCTCACTTCTAGGGCCGAACAGTTTATTTAAATTTTATCAAAATCGCAATGTGGACTACTGCAATTTTCAAATCACAGGAGCCACAATATTTGTTAAAGCCAAAATGTGTGTCAAAACAGCATTTTAAATTAAAAATTGTCATGCTGCAGAAACATCATTCCCTCTAACACTGCAAATCAATTGCACTAGCTGCCACTGAAATCGCTAACTTTAGCTGACAGCACTAGCAAAAATGACAGAATCTAGAATTCCTGTGACACTCGTGACACTAGTTGCCCATGAAATTGCTGACTGAAGCCAAAAGCACCAGCAAAGATGACAAAATCTAACTCTCTTGACATTCATGGCACTAGTTGCCACCAAAATGGCTAAGTTAAGCTAACGGCATGAGCAAAGATGACAGAATGTAACTCCCTTGACCCTCATGGGATTAGTTGCCACTGAAATTGCTAACTTTAGCTAACAGCATTAGCAAAAATGACAGAATGTAATTCCCACAACACTGAAGGCAAGGGCTGCCACAGAAATCACGAGGTGAATCGCTAGATGTTCTGACAGATTGTAATTCCCATGAAACTCGTGGCACTTTTTGCCACTGAAATTGCTATTTTTAGCCAACAGCACTAGCAAAAATGACAAAATCTACAATTCCCACAACACTCATTGCACTAGTTGCCACCAAAATTGCTAAATTTAGCTAACAGCATTCACAAAGAGCAAAACCAATCAGAAGGTTTCTGAGGTCATTGGCCCACACGCCGCACTTTAACAAACTATGAATTAGAGAATTGTGATGAGATGCTGACTGACTAAATGTACTGTCATTTTTTTTTGTTATTATTGGACAGTTTTTTTATTTTCTTTTGTAAGAAATAGGTGTTTTTCAAAACAAAAACTGTGTTGGTGCCTGCAGGTGAGATTGACCTTGAGATGCTCTCCCAGCTCCGTCTGAAGCACCCAGGGGTGACGGTGGATAACGAGGTGGTGGAGCCCAGCGGTCAGCAGCTACATAACTACAAAGGTGCAGCCTTTACAGACACACACTTATCTCACATACTACAAATTTATACTGTATCTATCTCTTCATATGCCCTCCAAAATATGCTTCAATATTTATTTTAACAGCAAATAAAACGTATATACTATAAATTGCCCTATATTGAATTTTCGAAGGCAGAGAATACATTTTAAAGCTGCCCTTAGCTTTCTCACTCATACATTTGTAATACAGTTATTCATGTATTAGCAGGGGGATGATCCTTTAAGCACCAGTCCCTCATGTCAGCAAGTGTCTCAGAGGGAAACACTGAATCTCCAGCAGCTCCAAGTCTGCTGCTCTCCATCCACCAGTTTCACATACTTCTCATACTGCTGCCATCAATTATTCACACATATACACATAAAATATATTCAAAAACTATAATAATGAAGGTTGTAGGTGAAGTGATCTGCTCACTGTACTTTATCCCGCTTATTACATGGTTATTTACCGAAAAACAGCAATTTGACAAAGAATTGTGATTTAAAAATTATTTTCTTGGTCCTCCAGAGTCTAAGATCAGAACTGCATCCATAGCAACGGTCTGTTATACAGAAATAACAGACCTTAGAATGATGTAATTAACCAATCAGAATCATGCATTTAACAAAGCTGTGTAATTAAGATATATAGTTAAAAACATTGGTCTGAACTATCTTACCTTCCTTCTGTGCTTGTTTTAATGTGCTGGGTTGCTTTGCTAACATCTCTGATCAACCACAGAACAGCAACATCTCACAGACTAACTGCTACTTTTGGGTGAACTCAGGCTGTGATTTTCCTTCGTCCCTGGCCCAACAGGTAAATTAGGTCTCCAGTCTAACGTTACTGAAAACATAAAACATGTATTTTAGATGAATGAGACGTGTACATCATTAAAAAGGGAAAACATTCAACATGTTGCCGCTATTAAAATGTACGTACATGACACAGGGATTCTTTTACCTGAAAATTGTTGTAAACAAACATTGTGATTTGGGGTTTAGAGCAGAATTCCTTTATTGTCATTGCACAGAGTCTGAGTCTGAAAATAGTTCAGTGCATTCACACAAATCAAACGTAAATTAAAAATTAAAAATAGTGGTTAATTGGAGTGAGATACATTTGGAATCTAGACTTCTTGTGCTGTTTTGTGTTTTCTAAACTGTTCATTATTGTGGTGCTGAGAGTCACACTGACCATGATGCAAGAAATGACCAGACTTGAATATGACACCATTTAACAGAAACAATGAATATTAGCAATTGGCAGAAATAAATGCATATGTAGTAATACAGTGAAAATGAAGCAATTAGCAGATTACACTGCGTACGACAGAACTTTTCTGGAATATGATGAATATGAGCAATTAGCAAAAGCATGAATATGTAGTAATTAACAGAATAGAGTGATAAAAAATAACAGCAGAAATCAACAGGTTTATAGCAATTAGCAGTATGCAATGAATATTAAGAGATTGCCAGCAACATTATATGCCAATTAGAGCCTGACTGATGTGGGATATTTGAGGCAGAAAATAATTTTAGAAGGGAAAAAAAATTCACATATTACCAATATTATAGTCAAATTAGTGAATTTTTGAGCTGGACCTTTTCTGTGTGGATTGTGCACCAATTTTGCACCAATTTAACTATGCAAAGGCTCTCAGAGGGCTGTTTTCTTAAACAAATAAAGATAAAGATGCCACTTCCCAGCAGGCTCCTGTTTCGGGGCTGATAAGTTACGTGGTATCGGATCGTCTCGTAGACTTGCATACTTGCCGATACCCGTAATTTAGTGTTGTGTTTGTGTTTGTTATCTCTATTGGAGGTATTTTCCGATTCTGGTATCAGGATCTGAATAACACCACTACCAACATGAAACTGAAAAAAAAGGTCACGTAAAAGTTTGCTGGAAATGACAAATGACAGCAGCAGAGAGACGAACAGTCTTAAACTTATCAACAACAATCTTAAACTGTTGTGAGAAAAGAGAGAGAATATAAATAATGAAGATAATCAGTCCTCCTGCTAACCTTTATGAGAATGATAGCAAAATATAAAGCAGGACAGAATAGATCTAAAAGATTAGTGACCAAAATAAACATTTTTATTACGTGTGAATAATGATGAATACTGATCAGATGATTGTTTCCCGAGAGACCAAATTAGATATTGTTAGAGCTTTATGAAATTAACAGATTGGCCAATTCACACAAGGCACAAGACCAGAGAACCATCTTTGGTCTGGCAGCAGCTCTGGTGCAGACTCATCACACTTCGTCACACCTGAGGGAGCTCTTCTCTATTCTCTGTTTTGTGCCTCCTCGTCTCCTCTCTCCTCCTCCGTCCTTCTGCCTGCGACCCGGAAATCGATCCGAGCGTGCCATCCTGAAGGACGCCTCAGTTGCTAAAATGGATCTCGAGGAGAGAGCAGAGATTGAAACATGACATTTCACTTACTCATGTTTTTATTGTTAAACGTAGGCTACATACAATTCAACAGCTATAACGTGACGTGCTGTTTACAACAAGGGATCATATTAGCAAAAACATTTTCCCGCATTCTGCACTTGTTTGCTGTATTTCATAATACAAGACTGTAGTGGGAAAAATACATGTTGAACGTTGTCCTTTGTATGAACTGGCTTAGTGTAGCCTGAAATGAGGGAGTTTTTTTCACAGGCTTGTTTGATAAGGAGAAAAACAGTTTTCCCGTCCTTGACCACACGGTTGCTCCTCCTGTGTGGGACTGAGGGACTGAGTTCTGTCCTCCCTGAACAGGTGGACAAGTTTTGCCTCATCCTCATCCTCCTTTGTCTCTTTGCACTTTAAAATTAATGCGCATTCTTGACTCATTATTAGCCAACTTTTACACTTTGTACGTAACTTTGCAAAGTCAGATTTTCAGAGTTTCCACCACAAGACATCTTATTGTCATAATTGTCCATTATTTAGTCTGCAGATGTCATTTCAAAAGTACAGTCCTGTGATGACGGTTACAACTGGAGCTGCAATAGGCTACATTTTAGATCAAACTTTATTTTATATGTGTGTGTATGTTTGTTCAATAAAAAATAAAAATGTATGACATCCATACATTCCTGTCACATTATGCCATGTGGTGAATTGGATCAGATGTAAATATATAAATTGTCATGCACACTGTTCTGCTCATCTGACAGACATGATAAAATACAGCGGCGGGTGAAAACAAAACAACAGACAGATAATACAGCTCTGCCACACATCATATTTCATTGATGTTGCTTTACAGTGACGGCTCCAGAGGAAGGATGTCTCATTTTGTTAAATTCCTGTTACCCAGCTCCCCTCCTCCTCTCGCGTCCCAGGTGGGAGGGGCTAAGACGTGAGGAGAGGAGGCGAGGAAAGGAAAGAGGGGATTGTCACACAGACACCGGAAGCGATCTTTTAAGTATCTGGTTGACACTGATACCTGACAATTTCACATTTTTATATTTTAAAAAGAAGTTCATATAACCCGTAGTTTATGTACACGTAAGAGTAACGATGGCTCAGATGTAGTGAGCAAAGATGGATGATTTAATATCCCACAGCTCTGACCGAAACAAATCTAACATCACTATGACAACAAAGACCAGATCTGACTCTTAACTTAAATATATACTTTGCTTTTTATTACAGCATTTTGCAAAAGAAATCGGATTAAATGTTTTGACCTAATCTGTCAAATTAGAGTACAGCTGGTACATTATAAGACATACTGATATGGAGCAATATAGCCAATAGTCTGTCCTAATATTGATTGTGCATCTCTACTTATTACATGGCTTTGTTACTGTAAATACTCTATTCTGATCAATTAAAGAATTCTAAGGTCAGTTATTTCTGAAGAGCAGACCATTCCTGTGGACACAGAGGAACAATAAAGTCATTCTTAAATCAATAAAATCATTTTTTAATTAATATTTTGTGCAAAATTTAGTGTATAAGTGTGGTAATGTACAGTCAACAGACCATTACTGGAAAATAATCCCTGACGGGGTTATGCAGGACGCCCTCAGTACATTATCCCAACACGCTGCAACAACACAGATTCACATTTTTGACATTGGGACATTATTGTGTGAATACAGTGATGCATCAACTCTTGTTTTGTGTTTGTTGATGCAGTTATGGTGTCACAGAAGCCAGATTTGGATTACATTAAATTCAACTGGAACAAGATGACTGCCAGTGAGTTTGAGGAGCACTGGAAAGCGAAAAAGATGACGAAGAAGGCTGACTTCATTCACATGATTCAGGTTGGTGTTGCCAGCGTGGCGCTCCTGGCCCACAGACTGTATTTTTTGACACATCTAGGTCATATTCATTTGGCGGCGCTCCACAGCAATTAATCCCATTAGAACATCTGTCTAGCATAGCGTTATAATTAGGTGCTCTATGAATCCGGTTACCAGCTCATTATCTGTGGTGAAATCAACAGATGCTGTATTATGTGAAGGATCCTGGAGCGACCATCAGCTTCTTCCAGAGTCTCCTCGACAAGAATGGGAAGCTTCTTATCATCCTGGTGTCTGGTAAGTGGATAGATCTAATCTTAAACTATCAAGACATTTCATCTTTTTCTTCTCTCGGGTTAGTTACAGTGTGTACAGTCAGTATACAGCACCTGATGTTTAGACATACTGCACAGATAGGGTACGAAAACTAGTTTAACAGTGAATCTTAGTAAAAATAAAATACTGTTAATGTGGTGATCAGAGTTAGGATAAAAAAAATAAAACAAAACCCTCATTTGGCCTTCTGGTTCATACTGTACAGATTAATCTTGATTCCACATTTATTGCTGTGAAAAATAACACAACCACAAACAAAAACACATTTGTCACACAACTGTTATCTAGTTGTAATATTATGAATAAAATTGTTGTTTTATTTAATTTATTAGCAAGATATTCTTTCTGTTGTGGCTGATGTGGCTTTGCTTTCATTTGTTAATGAGGCCTCCATTGTTTTCATGGCGGTAGGGATGGCAGTGCTGGTCTGTTGGTCAGTTGGTCCAACAGACTGAAATATATCAACAATATCTGAATGGATTTACATGACATTTGGTGCAGACATTTTTGGTTTACAGAGGATGAATCCTACAAGGGTTACCATTGTCCATCACGATGACAGCAACCAGTTATAGGCAGGTTTTCTGTTCGCCAAGTAAAAGCCAATAAAAGTAATTTATCAAACAATCCTTAGAATTGATGAATAAGATGCGTCAGCAAGAGAGCACAAAAATGAGGAATGGGTTTGTTTTAATTAATATTACAGCTCCTTGTACCGTATTTATTAAAGGAAAAACAGCTTATTTAATCACACTATTTGCAGCCCAGTAAAGTAAAGAATTTATAATGTAGCTGCAAACATAAAATTACTTTATCTCTGAAGCACGTAACAGAAATACAAAACCAGTATCATCGTCTGTTGCAATGTTTTTACTGTGACCCCTCTAGACCCCTGGATTCTCCTCTGGCTGCCAGCAGGGCAAAGTTTTAACCTAGCAACTAAACTATCTCAACAGTCTGATGGTTGTCAAATGATTTATGCTAATTATCTGATTATTGATTGATTGGTGATACCTTGACTATCCCACTCGAACCAGCCTCAGGTTGGCATTGGTGGTTTTGAGTCAAAATGTTAAACCATTGAATGGATTGTCATACAGTTTGGTTCACTCATTCATGTTTCCCTCAGGATGAATTTAAATATCTTTGATGATCCTTTACCTTTTCATCTAATGTCATCATCAGGTAAAAATTTGACTTTGGTCTGCAACCTGCAAAACTAATGACATTCCCGTCAGTCTCAGCTGATCTCATCTTAAGTTAAATTAAGACGGTGAACATGGTGAACACAGGACTCATTGTCACCTGTCAAGTACAATGTTTTTCTCATCTTCCTCTCATGTAGGTTCAGTGTCCCTGCAGGCAACCTGCCTGAGCTTTGAGTCTGGGGAGGAGGGGGTGGAGGAAAGAACTCTGCTCCATTATTTTGAATTTGGGCTGCAGCACCCATTTTTGAATGCTGGGGTGGTGCATATTGACCTTTAAAGCCATTTTAGTTTGTCCAATATAAAGGGATATTTCAGATATGTTGTCCTGCTGCATTTATGCAAAGATTTGTGGTGTCGCCTGATTTAGCTGCACACTGCTGGAAGATGCAGGTATAAGCTTTGTTATGTCTGCAAGGATTCTCAGTCATCCAGGTTATGGAATTTATTAAGGGTTATCATAGACAGCTGGACATGCTTAGCTTCTCCGTCAAGTGTACCGTCAGGGTCACCTGACTAAAGGTGTGAGCGTGAGTTGTCAAGGTCACTTGTGAATCGTTGACTTTTCCTGCCATCATGTGATTCATTATGGGAGGGCTTGTGCAGAATCGATCACCGTGTGTCCGACTTGATCCTGACTTGCTCTGACGTCATGCACACGTGGGCAACGATAACCTCACGAGATCAAGGCAGCCGGAGTGTTTAGAGCCACTGACTGCAAGCGCCCGGCTGTCACCTGATTGATGAGCTGACTGGCTCTGATTGGCTCCTAATTTTGACAGCCTCAGGAGTTGTATAAAATGCTGATTTTCTGTGTAACAGTAATATTTATGAGATACATTTGTCTTACATTGTATAATGAAGTTTTAAACTGTTAAACATATTTTGTGGTTGATTATAATAATAATAAATGTTATGTATATGACTTGTCAAACAAACAGTTACAACGTACTTTACAAGACAGATAAAAGAACAGGGGATCACGTGACAGTCGGGAGATCTCATCTATATTTCTTCAGCTATGAACGTGGTCTTCAAACTACAGGTAGCCTACAGGTGATCTAACAGGATGTTAGTGTCATTTCCTGTATATTTTCTGAAAGTTGCTGGAAACTGTCCAATTTGACCTCTGCTTTTTGTCTCTCCCTCCTGTTGCGGCCGCCTGATCTCATCTTCTTTCCGGGCGAGGCGCATTTCAACTCAAATGAGCCTAATGACTCACAAGTGACCTTAGCAACTCCCGCTCACGCCTTTACTCAGGTGACCCTGACAGTTCCCTCGATTGGAGGGGTGGACACATGAGTCACATGCCTCTCAATGTGTTGACGACCCCACAGAGGTTAAATACCTGAAACTCCCCACTGGTCCGTTAGAAATGAAGAAGACTCTTGGATGAGAAGGGAAACATCTTCAAAAAACTAAAGCAAGTCCAGTTGCCTGTCATAACGTTAATAAGCCCTTTTGCATCAAAACTTTATACCTGCTCTGCATTAGCATGTTAGCATCGTCATTGTGAGAACAGTAGAATGCTGAATGTTAGCATTTAGCTACTACAATAGTTTGTTGATTTTGGAGGCCCCTGTGGACAAAAGCAGTAGTGTTTCCTCCATCATAACCACAAAATATAGCGTCAAAAATAAAATTATCCAAATAAAAATCTGGCTAACGTACTACTGACTGTGACTTTGGCTGTGAAAATGTAAACACAGGCTTGTTTCATTTGACTTCACAATTCAAGACTCTAGTGGCAGACATTACGAATAATGACATAAAATAGGTATTGTTCTCGCAGATGGTCTTGTTAACTTATGTAGGTCATATAGAGGCATCCGTAATAAATTGAGTTTCATAATCAGTTAAAAACTCCTTATAGTAGCTTAAAGTACAGACTCTCAGAACTACTAGCATTGTTGTAGACTTACATTTGTGCACATGTCATCTGTTTCAGGTGGGAGTGGTTGGGGAAAGCTGTGGCGGACTTACAGGAACCAGCTGTGTAACAAAGAAATCAGTCAGTGTGTGACCACCGGAGACATCAAAACCCTCCTGGCCTCCAAAGGAGTGAGATACCAGAGCTACGAGCTGCCATCCCAAATGGATATCACCGAGTGTTTCATTGAGGGCGACGAGAAGGGAGAGCTGCTGCTCGATTTTCTCACCGAGGTGCTGGACTTCAGCAAGTCGGCCTCGCCTGAGCTGAGAGCTGGTGTCATGGAGTTACTGCGGCACCCAGACTGTAGTGTGACATCGTCCGAGGGAAAAGTTATCTTTAATAACAACCTGGAAGTGGTTGTCATAGATCAGCAGTAGTAAAAAGAGGCTGAAATACAGTGAATGTGAAATCTGCAGCTGATCAATAACGTGGATGTTTTTAATTAGTTAATTAAATAATTTTAAACTGGGGGAATGTTTCAGATTGTCCTGCTCATCCACTCTGAGAAATAAAGGTGTTCACTAGAACCATAAAGGGTTATTCAGCTTGTCCCCATAGGAGAACCCATTTTGGTTCCTGGTAGAACCTTTTATAAAGGTTTCACTTGGAAACCTTTCAGAGTTCTACTTAGAACCCAACACAAAGGGTTATACCTAGAACCATCTGCGAAAGATCTCACCCAGAGCCCCCGATGAGAGGTTCTACAGAGAACCCTTCTATAGTGCAATGGTTCCACCCAGAACCCTCTCTGGAAGTTCTATCAAGAACCCCTCCACCTTCTACAGGTGCTAACATGAACACACCAAGGGAGTTCTACTGAGAGCCCTTTTATGTTACAAGAGTTTTATCTAGAACCCACGTGGGAGGTTCTACCAAGAACCTCTTTATATTCCAAGGGTTTTACCTAGAACCCACCCAGTGTGTTCTATGAGAACCCTTTTATATCACAGGGGTTTTATCTATAACCCACCCAGGATGCTCGACCAAGAACCCTCTTATATTCCAAGGGTTTTATCTAGAACCCACCCAGAAGGTTCTGTTGAGAGGCCTTATACATTCCAGGGGTTTTATCTTTCCAAGGGTTCTATGAGAACCCTATTATATACAGGAGTTTTATCTACCCAGGGTGTTTAACTGAGAACTCTTGTAAATTATGGTACAAAGGACCCTCGACAAAAGAGTTCTAAAAGGATTTCAATAATCCTTGTAGAACTGTTTCTTTCAAAGAGTTCTTTGAATGACGTCTTACAAAGAACCATTGACAAACGCTTTCTTCCAAAACGGGTTCTCCAGAAGCAAATGGTTCTGGGTGGAACCTCATTACTTAAGGAAAGACCCTTTCTTCTAAGAGTGTAAATGTGGTTGTTGTTTCACATGATGGGTTCTGTACAAACATGAACCTGATCTCCAGGATTAGATTACAGAGGTTTTCTAAGAATCGTTGTTTTATTTAATAATTCTATATAATCTTTTATCTAATCTATGTTTGTGTAAAATGAAAATGTCTTGATTGTATTTTTTTAACACATTTTACTTCAGTGTCATGACTCACCCGATCAGAGTTTTTAATCAGCTTCAGACGTCAGCTTCAGATTCCACCATCATATAAGTTTTATGGGCTGTGTAATGGGGCTGTGCTACCAACCCCATTACACTGCTGCTCTCATCAGATCATATTACTGTGGAAATATAAAAATAAATGGAAAATTGAACATTTAATTTTCCATGGAGATTGAGCTGTTAATCATAGATAAATTTAACACACATGTGGAAGTGTCTGAATTTTGTGCCTTTGGCTTTTGAATGTTATACATTGAATTATGCTGTATTTACATCGCTGTGAGAACTTGACAAATTAAAAACCAGGAGCTGTTTATGCTGGCCTTCCTATTTTGCATAGTAGCTGCTGTGGGATTAACATTTGACAGATAAAGAAAATGTAGTCCCATTTCCATATTCATTGTTGTTAGACTTTGAAATACAAACAAATGACTGTTATACTGTCCATACCAATAATTTTTGCTGGTGTCAGTCAGTCTGTTAGAAGAATTTTAACATGAGAAGCTACTAACCACACAATGGATTGAAATTTACTTTATTAACTTCTTTCCAGGTCAGTGACTTAAGCCTACTATTCACTGATTTGGGAGCTCTAGTGTGGCTCATGAATGCAAAATTAAACATATCAACCAACCTTGCAAGTACAATAGGATTTTTAATACTAACTCTGATAAGTCTAAACAAGGTAAATGTTATGATTCTCTGATAAAACATATCTATTCAGCTTTACAACCTGCTCCAGTGGTAGGTACATACTGATAACAGGCAATATAATAGTTATATAAACACAGGCACAGTGGCCGCCACTGGTCTCACTATTTGTCTTGAGCCAAAAAAATGATTATTGATACATGAAGTATTGGCACCATCTTGAGGGCGGCATTAGTAACTGTCTGTAAAATACATGGGTGGGCAGAGCAGTGACGAATAAAGTAACTAAATAGATCACTGATAATAACATCACAAAAACACTAAGAAACAGCTGAGACACACACACACAGATACCAAATATTAAAATTACATGCAATGCTGTTGTAAAAGCAATACATTTAAACTGGAAATGAGCAACACTATTAACATGTTTGTTCAGTCTTTAACCTGAAATGACTTGACTCACACACACACACACACACACACACACACACACACACACACACACACACTAATCAAACAGACAGAAGTATCTACAGTTAACTGTGGCAGCAGCTAAGCCTGTTTGATTGATTTTTGTTTTTTTAAGGTTGCTTTCGACTGCACCACATTAAAAACAAGCTTGAAATCTGTCATTCTCCCCTTTCTAAAGGTTGGTGACAACTTTCATTTACTCATGAACATGTGAGCAATCCAGCGAGATTCCATTGAGATTGTGGGAGAATTTACGTTGGCTGTGAAACTACATGAAAGGTCCTATCAGAGCCAGTGTTTAGTTTGTCTGTTCTGGGCTACTGTTGCAACACGGTGGCCTTCATGGAAGAGGACCCTCCGAAGATTTAAACAGCTCATTCTAAAGTAACGAGAATACAATTCCTATTTTCAGGTGAACGTACAAATATTATATTCCGTTTCTGCCATATTCTGCCAATAGATCCATTTAAATCATACACACTGGAGCTTCAAATATTTTCATTGCCTGCGTAACCTAAGGGCAAAAGCTTCTGCACTTCAACTCCTGAAAGGAGTGCTCCGGAAAACTGAATGAGGAAGGCAGTTCACACTCAGAATCTCCAGGGGAGCCATTTAGGACTCTAAAGTGGCAGGCAGGGTTCCAGGTGTGAATATTTGTAAAAGCAGTTAAATAGGGCAACAAAATAATTTTGCTATTTTTCTTGCAAATGCAGAAAGAATAAGTGCCATGAATAAATGATTTCAGTAAGCTCCAGAGGACTACAAAGTCAGTTAGAAGTGACCAACATAGGCAGCCACAGTATAGACTTTCTATATTTTGTATGAAAATAAATTGAAAGATATCATAGCCACTGTCCTAAACAACATGAAATGTTTTATGACATGATGGATTCAGCATGAATTGCATCACATTAATGTGCAGCATGAAGTGTTCACATTAATGTGATTCTTCCAAATGGTCACATGGATATTAATTATTAAATAATACAAATATATTAGATTAGCTATGAAGTGAACTATATATACAGGCTCGGACTGGCAATTCTAACTAATGCCAGATGGACCTGTCTACCTAGGGGGTCGCCACCAGAAGAAAATTAGAAAAACTAAAACAAAAAATTATAGTCGCTGCGCAGCAATGGTCGGGGCCGGGCAATTTTGGTCAAAATTAGGCAATTCTGAGCAACAAGCAGAGTGTAGTGCAGAGTAATGTGCATTTTACATCAGTTGAGGCTTGAACTCACAATTTCTGCCACAAGAGACTCTGCATATTGACTGATAGCTAAGCCAAATAAACAGGGAAAAGAGACAAGGGATGACAAGGAAACATGTTGATAAAGAGTATTTGTCTCTCCACGAAACTGC